>PVLA01002564.1:54380-261676 GCA_004027455.1 Hydrochoerus hydrochaeris | reverse complement strand
TTTTTTTTTTTTTTTTTTTTTGTGCATCAAGGCCATATATGTTAGAGATTGTAGCCAACCTTCTCAGACTTGTTTCTGCTGTGTTATTTTTCTGCCATTGTTTGTCTACTTTTCTGCTTCATTCTACTGCCTGCCCTGCTCATTGAGGCCTTTCTGCCACTGTTCCTGAAATCCTGGTATTTTTTTTTCTCTCTCTAGAATGTCCTGCAGTATTCTCTGTAGGGTTGGATTGATGGTCACAAACTTCCCCAGTTCCTCTTTGTCATGGAAGCATCTTGTTTCTGCATTAATTTCTAGTGACAGTTTTGCAGGGTACATCAATCTGGGCTGGAGGTTATTTTCTTTCAGGGCTTGGAATACTTCACTCCAAGCTCTTCTTGATCTGATGGTCTGTGTCAAGAAGTCAGCTGTGATCTTGATGGGCTTTCCTTTTTAGGTAATCTGTTTCTTTTCTCTGATGGCTTTTAATATTCTGTTTTTATATTGAATTTCTGGTATCTTGATTATTATGTGTCTGGGTGTAGCTCTGTTTTGGTTGTAGGTGGCTGGAGTTCTGTATGTCTCACATAACCGAATGTCATTTTCTTTTCCTATGCTTGGGAAGTTTTCCTTAATTATTTCTGTGAATAGCCTTTGTAATTCATCTGTTTGTATTCCTGCTTCTTCTCTCATGTTTCTTATTCTTAAATTATAGATTTTTCTTGTTGTCTTCTAGCCTTTGTATTGTTACTACCTGTTTCCTTGTTATTTTTAAGGGATCTTTCCTTTCATGATCACACATTGCAAACTTATCTTCAAGTTTTGATAGTCTATCCTTAGTTTCTTTTAAGCAGTTTTGCCAGCTTTCAATGGAGTTTTTAATTTCCTGGTAATCTCTTTGAATCTGCTTCATGTATTCTAGATTTTCTTTATGTTCTTTATCAAACGTTTCTCTCCTTTTTTGTGTTCTTCCCTTCTTCTGTCTGAGTCTTATTGAGAGGTGCTTAGCATTTCTTTTATTAATCTACATATATCTTGCTTTACCTGATTTAATATTTCAGTTTTGAGCTTGTCTACAAGTTCCCAAAGGTATCTCTTAATGTCCATTGAAGCCATGTCTGATGTTGCATGTTTGCTGCCCTCAGTCTCTTTTGTATTTCCCTCTCCTGAATTGATGTTCTCAAGGTTTTGGGCTGGGGGCTTTTTCTTGTTTCTTTCTCTTGTCATGTTTTTGGTGTCTTCTATACAGGTGGATAGTGGAGGTCTCAGCCCCTTTCCTTGTTGGTTATGGTTCTTCTGAAGCATGCTGGTGAGGGATTTCTGCCCTCTCCTGTTTGCTTTTGGTCATTGAGGTGTATGCTGCCCCCTCCCCACCAGACCAGTCAACCTTTGGGGGCCCTCACTGAGATAGAGTGTGCTACCTGGCAGGAATCAGTGTGGGACAGCTTACTGGGTCCCGGCCAGAGGCATGACCCAGGCCAAGCAGATCCCACCAATCTGCTCTGGGAAGGGAGCAACCAACTGAAGTCACTGTGGTTCCTAGTTCAGGCTCCTCCTGCTGATTCCAGCATGTCGTCCAGTTGGTCGCCCCCTTCCGGTGGGGTGGTCTTATTCCTGGCACTCACTGTGGAGTTCCTCGCTGGCTCCATTCCCTGTTGGGCTTGCCTACCTCTGTCTTTCCAGGGGATGGTGGCTGCATGAGTCCTGAGTTCGGGCTGCTCTGCCCAGTTGCGGTGGTGGTGCCAATTCAGGTGGCTGGAGAGTGCTGCGGTCACAAATCTCAGCTTCTGCAATTGCAGCCTTGGGACTGCATGTTTGAGCAGCTCTTTTGCCTTTAGTTTCTTCCTGAGTCGAGAGGCTCCATCTGCCTCTGTCCGGATCTCTCCATGACATTTCATTCCAGCCTGAGTCGTCTCTGTCAGAGAGGCTGAGTATCTTGCTGCTTATGGATCCGAAATCCCCCCATGTATTTTTCTATTGTGTTGAAGAGTCTACTTAAAAGACAAAGTTTATAAGAATTTATAAAGTGAAAGATTTGTTCTGAGTCTGTGGCCAAGTGAGTAATCTGTGCAATAATAATTTTGGTAAAACTTCTTTAATGTGAGTTTTTCTTATGCTTATGTTTGAGAAAGTCTATAAAGATCATGGTGATACCTTTTCTCTTTAGTATGGTGGTTCTCGACTTGTTCAACTGGTAAAAACCTTCGAGAAGATAGAGCCATGGGCTCAGCACATGCAAGACATCTTGTAGATTCTGTGTAAATATTGCAGCAATGCTTTTTCAGATAATTTTGGAATAATAGTTTTTTCTAATACCCTGCTGTGCATTTTTCTTCTCACATTTATATAATTTTTTCAAGCTGTTATTTAAATATTTTAAAATTTTTAGCAGAACAAGTTGTCACTTAGAAAGTGCTCAGTAAATATTTGTGTTCAGTAAATGAATAAACACTTTATATTTTAAGTGTTCAGTAAATGAATAAATAAACATTTTATATTTTAAGTGAGGCACTTTAACATTTTTGGCACCTATAGCTGGAGATTTTATACAATGCAGCAGGCTTTCATTTCTTGGTTTCTGTGCCCTTCTGTATTTCTGTTTGTACTGTATATATAAATTTATTTGAAGATATTCAATTATTTTTTTCAAATAGCATGATAGTTGTCTATTAGTGACTTTCTTAGGTGTCATCTAGAAATTAACAGTAATGTTAGCATAAATTAAACTCATTAAGTTGTACTTTTTATGACTTGTGGATACCATGTGTGATGGGTTGTTATGATATTACTTTTCTCTTCAGTATTCTATACAGCACTGCCACAGAATCATATCACAGATTATGATTGTGAGACAAACCCCCATGCACAGAAGTGCTCAATGATCAGTTCCACAAATCGTAATACCTTGAGCTGGATTAAGGGGAATCAAGTTCAGAGAACGTGGAGATGACTGGTAAAGGAGTTCTTTGGTGTGAACTGTTGTCTGTCTGCAGTGACTGCCACCACCCCCACCACTTCATCGCAAGTGAAGGGAGAGAAATGCTTCAGCAGGGTTTTTGGCTGAGCCTGGTTGGCTGCCCTGCCATAGAAGTGATGCCCTGTGCTGGCCTTGTGTTGCTGTTCAACATGTCAGGCTGGCAGAGCTACCTGGACTTCAGAGTTAGTTGGGCCACAGAACATGTGACTGTTACCTGATGACCAGAAGTAGGTCTCATGGCGGAGGCCATGAGCATGGGCTTGGCCTGAGTCCTAGTCAGTGAGGTCCCTTGAGGGACAGGGAGACCCTAGTAGTAAGAATAAAAAGATGAACGCTGAGATCTTATGGACCTATGAAAGCAGTTGTAAGGAACTGTCTGTTAAAAATGTTGCATGCGGTCACCCCAAGAGAACTGCAGGAGTCCTGGTGGGAGCCTCAGATGCATCTGTAAGAGGGGACTTTCAACAATTTCTGGCCCAGAGTGAATGCAAGTCAGCCTGCTATGTTCCACTTGGGTGTATTAGTTTTCAACGCTGTGTAACAAGTGACTTAAGTTTGGCAGATGAAAACAGCATGTGGTTGGCACTCCTGTGGCATAGCTGGTTAACGCACAATTTTTGTTACGTCACAGCTTCGTAGTCGGTTTAGCTGGATTATCTGCTTCCTCTCTTGGAAGGCTGCAGTTAGTGGCATCTCTGAGGGGCTGGATAGAGAAGATTCCTCTTCTTAGCTCATGTTTGTTGGCAGATTTCGGTTCCTTGTGGCTTTGGGATTCACAGCAGCTTGCTTTCTCACAGCAGGTAAGGGAAAGGGGACCTACAGAGCCAGATTGCTAAAAAGACAAGAGGCTTGCATGAGGTCATATAATCAAGGGGTGACATCCCATTATCTTTGCCCTATCCCACCAGCCAGAAGCAAATCACAGGCCCACGTACACTCAGGGAAATCTGTAGTACTATAACAAAATAATGCCAACTGATGGCTTGAATTTATTGTCTCAATTCTGAAATCTAGAAGTTTAAAATCAGCTCTACAAGAAGGAATGTAAACAACATGCATTGCAAACATGTACTACTAAAAATTGCAAAAAAAAAAAAAATCAAAACTATAAAGAGGGCGGGGCTTCCTTTGAAACCCAGACACTGCAGTCCTTGGTGGTCTCTGATTTGCAATGACAATGTGTCAACCTCCACCTCCTTACTCACACTCTCCCCTGTGATTTTGAGGCATTCTCTATGGTGTCTCTCTGTTGCTTTCTTTGGAGGACACTGGTCATATGGAATTCAGGGTCTGCTGTTCCCCAGTGTAATCACATCTGAATTTGGTTATATCAACGAGGATAGCATTTCCAAATAAGGTCATATTCACAGGCTAATTTCAAGGTAGCTTTTTGGGTAACACAATTCAACGTGTGAAGGCTGTGAGGAGGAAGCTCCAGGTGTACTTGTAAGCTATGTGCCGACACGTATGGTTCTTGCTGGGTGTGGGAGTGACCCTAAGAAAGGTTTAGGGCTGCCTTTACAGAGCGGGCAGTCATTGTGCTCCTTTCCTCTCACCACTGTGCTGTAATGGAGATCATTATTGACATCTAAGGGCACCAGGCTCTTGTTTTGGTTTGTTTTTTTGAGACAGGGTCTCATTATATACTACAGACTCATTATGTAGCCCAGGTTTTCCTCATACTCACAGTGTTCCACCTGCCTCAGCCTCCCAAGTGCCGGGATCACAGGTGTACAGCACCATACCCAGCTAGGATCAAGGCTTTTAATAGGACTAGAAAATAGAATTAATGTGTAGCTGAACATGATTAAAGAAACGCATAGTACTGAAAGGTAATGATGGTCATAAGAAAGCAGTGAGTACCTAGGCAAAGGTAAGGCAAAAATTATGAACCAAAGGAAGATGAAATACTTCGAAAGCTATTATGACTAATGCTGCTAAAACAGATTTATTTTAACAAACATGGCGTCTTTAGGACATATAACTTATTTTAAAATCACAGAGATCATTCTATAATGATGATAGTAGATAACAGTTTTCTTTTAAGTTCTCAAGATAACTTTGTAAAACTTGATGAGTCTGTTATGCCTCTGGACTGGGCAGAAAGGTACTGATTAAGAAACCAAAATAATAAAACTAGCCAGTTAGGAATTTTACCCTTGATTTGTACACATGGATGATATGTAGGCAACCTCATCTAACCCTTTATCTGGCTCGTTTTAAAAATTGTTCTGAAGCCAGGCTCAGAGGAGCATGTAGTCTCAGATACTAGGGAGACTGAGGCAGGATGATCACCTCAGCCCCCAAGTTTGATGCCGGGCTTGGCAGCACTGTGAGATCTCATCTCAGAAAGCAAGTACATAAAAACTGTTTTTGAGGCTTCATGTGCTAGCATGTTCAGGGGTCTTTCTTCGGGGAACATCTTTTGGTTTCTAGTCTAACTGATTCCATAGACAGTTGGAGGCTGGCTTACCAGAAAAGCACAGGAACCTAGCTAGGCACACATCTTGGAGGTTAGGAAGGGCTTTTAATTCCCTTAATGACCTTGTTAAGCATTAAAAATTTTTTTTTTCTTTTTACATTCAAGTTTTGTAAGGCTGGATTTTCTTACCGAAGCTCACTGAATTTAAATTCTATTATAAGAAGAAGCAATGAATTGCTCCCATCAATTAATAGGTATATATTGATAAACATAGAGATAAAATACATACTTGCTACATACACTTACACATGTATGTTAAGTTAAATGCAGTAAGTTGTGTATGTCTGTGTGTGTGTATGTGTGTGTGTGTGCACGTGCACACTTTTATTTATTAAAAAATAAATAAAAGCTCACAGGGTAAAGATTTCCAAGCTTTCCAGAAAGAAGTGCTCATAGAAGATGGTGCTGAGCTGGTTTCCCCTAGCAATATAAAGTGGTCTGGGACATCTCAATAGTTTTCCCCCCATTTTTTTGCCACTACTGAAAGAGAGCCATGCAAGAGAGTGTGCTGAGAGCATTTCAGCTTATTAAGAATAATGAGATGACCTTCTAAAGTCAGCCTTCCAACCACACAGATTGTCTATAGCAGAAAGAGAACAATTCAAAAGTTTTGAAAAATATTTTAAATAGCCGGGTGTGGTGGCTCACACCTGTAATCCCAGCACTTGGGAGGCTGAGGCAGGAAGATCTTTGCGAGTTCGAGACCAGCCTTGGCTACAAAGTGAGCTCAAGACCTGCCCGAACTGTAGAGTGAGACCCAGTCTCCAAAAAAAAAAAGTGTGAAAAAATATTTTAGATAATATTGATCATTGGTTCAAACCCAACAATTCTCTTCATCTCTCCTACAGCCAAAGCAGTTAAACATCACAAGAGAAAGGATACATATTACTACTCAATGCCGACTGATTACAGTTCTCCAGATGTCAGTTAGAAAGTCTGACTCCAGGATGTTCATTCTCCCACCCTCCACAATGGCCATCTCAAGACTTGTTGCCTCTCTTTACCCCTCAGCAGTCTCACTGCTGACTTTGTTTCATACTTCACTGAGAAAATAAATCACCGAAAGAGAACTCCCTCTTACTAGCAAATGCAGGGGCTGTCCCCATCTGCATGCAAACTTTGTGCCTTACATCCTGCTACAGTACCTGCAGTTCCCTGCTCCACCTGAAGCCAAGGCCTCCACTGTGTTTTAACCGTGCCTTCTTGCTTTGCCATATAATGTTGCACAGTTAGTTTTTTCCTCTTGACTCCATCGCTCCCATTAACATAAAGACATATTAGTGTTTTTCATCCAATTTTTCTTCCCCCTATTCCCACAGCCCCCTCCAGCTGCAGTCCTGGGCTCTGCTGTTCTGAGCAAAACCTCCTTAAAGAGTCACATACTTGCATGTTTCCCGCTGTCACCACCTGTTCCACTGGACATTTGCTCTGTCATGACACTGAAACTATGCCTGTCAAAGTCCCCAAGAGTCTCTACGGCATACCCAGTGGTCACTCTTCTATCTCTGTCCTATTCTTTCAACACTTTTTTTTTAAAAGAGAAAAAAGAAAAAAAGCCAGAAAAATCAAGAAGCAAACAAATGTAAACAACAACAACAACAAAAGCAAAACAATAGTGACAACAATGACAATAGCTATATAGGTTTTCAAAACAAGATGTCAGGGATTTAACAATGGTTGCTATACTGCATATGGTTATCTTCATGCTAGTTGCTCAGGTTATCAGATACCAGTGTAAAACAAAACAGTAAAATGGAACAAAACATTGAATTTCAAAAACAAGACAGAAGAAACTTCCCAGTGACCATAATACACACTGCCATCCTCCAAACAGATGCCCAGACCACCAGCCCTGGGCCTGCAAAGTCAGTCAAACAATATAAGCAACGAGCTATTCCTTCAACTCAGTTTCCATTGTCTCATGCTGAGTTCGTCTGAATCAATCAGCTGCCTAGTGTGTGTTCATGTGTGTGTGTGTGTGTGTGTGTGTGTGTGTGTGAGGTGCTCTTCTGGTTTCCCAGCCTGTGAACTGTCTGACTCCCTGGAAGGAGTGATTTGTCTGCTTGCTGAATCTCTTCCTGTTCTCCATGGCAGAGCCTGGCTCACGAGAAGGTCTCAACAATTTTCATCACAGGTGACCACTACCTCTTTCTTCTAGCTCCCACTGTGACATCACTCAGTTTCTCTTGATTTCCTCCTGGTCCATCTCTGAATCCTCTTCTCTCTGTACATTTTTACTCTTATGCCATCTTGTTTAGCTTTTAAGCACCATATATTTGGCATTCAGATTTGTATCTCTATCTCTGACTTCTCCATGAACTCCTGACTTATCCAAATGCGTATCTAGCATCTCCTCTTGAATACTGTATTAGTTTTCCATAGTAACTGGGGCACAGCATTACTCAGCTGCGTTTTCTGCTTAGGATCTCACAAGACTGAAGTCAGTGTGAATTAAAAATAGTTAAAATGTCAGCCAACTTGGGCTCTTATCTGGAGGGTTCCTGGCTCATTCATTGACAGGATTCCATGAAGTTTGTGAGATGATGTCCCAGGGTGTCCCCAGCAATTTGGCTAGGGGTTGCTTTCAGGTCCAGAAGACTTCCTACACTTGTTTTGTGGCTCGTTCTACTTTTAAACCAGGAGTGGTTGGTCAAATCCATTTTACACTTTGAATCTCTCTGCCTTCCTCTTCTGACTTTTAATGATTCACCTGATTAAAGATAATCAAGGGTAATTTCCCTATCTTGAAGTTGGGATTAGTAACCGTAGCTACATCAGCAAAGTCCCTTTTGCCAGGTAATATGAAATATTCATGGATACGGTACTAGAGAGCAAAGGTCATGGCAGCCGAATTTCTTCCTACTTAATAAGAATCTCCAACTTAATGTTTCTGAGACTAAAGACATTAACTGCCTTTGACCTGTTTTTCCTATTGCTTTTTCCACATCCCTTCTTTGATTTAGACCCATAGGAATCATCCACATCTGACACATAAGGTGTCAGAAAACCTTATTGGATCTGATCATTGCTCCTTCCTGGACAGATTCATCTCTAGCTCTTCATAGCAGCTAGTGAGATTTTTTTAAAAAAAAATTTAAATCAGATTGCACCTGATCTGATTCTTTTTGAAAAAGTCTCTCCAGATCTTTCCCCCGCATTTAAAATCAAATTCCTTACCCAACTCACAAGATCTCCTGTGCTCTGGCTCCTCCTGTCTCTCATGCTCTGCTCCTTCACATCCCAGGGCCCTTAGCTTCCTCCTGTCCCCTCCTGTCTCCAATGCTCTGCTGCTTCGCATCCCAGGGCCCTTAGCTTCCTCCTGTCCCCTCCTGTCTCCAATGCTCTGCTCCTTCACATCCCAGGGCCCTTAGCTTCCTCCTGTCCCCTCCTGTCTCCAATGCTCTGCTCCTTTGCATCCCAGGGCCCTTAGCTTCCTCCTGTCCCCTCCTGTCTCCAATGCTCTGCTCCTTCGCATCCCAGGGTGCTTAGCTTCCTCCTGTCCCCTCCAGGCCTCTGCAGTTCATGCTTCTACTCGGGCAAGTCACAGCCCTGGGAGCGCTGTGTGACCACCTCCTCTCCTTCGAACCCTGACAGTTCAAGCGTTCAGCCTCTCCCTTTCCCCTAACTGCTCGACCTAAATCTCCTCTCCTCTCAGCCTTCTCATGTCCCTCTTTTGTTTTCCCCTTTGAATTTATATCCTCTGAAAGCACCTTGTCCATTATTTACTTCTGTATATTTTTATTCCCTTCTATAACTAATAAGCCCCTAATCAGCCTTGTATTCTCAAGAGATGTAGTATGTCCTTGAATGAATTATATTTTTTCAATTACTAAATTTATATGTGTTAATTATAGAAAGTAAAGAATAGTTTGCAAATCAATAATAAAATTGCCATTTTGCAGAGACAATCACTTGTTCAAATTCATGATCTTTTTGGTTTTACTATATAGGTAGTTTATACTTATAGCCTGCTTTTGCCCTTTTATATATATGAATAATCTTTATGGCCCTAAATGTTCTTGTATTGCATGACTTTTTAGTGACATTTTGGTACTTTACCCTTTAGAAGCATCATCATTTAGTTATTATTGTGGATCTAAACTCCTTCTAAGTGCACATCTTTGAGCAGAGGTCTTTTTTTGCACACCTTTGATCTTATGAAAAGTATAGAAGTATATTTAATAGGTCAGAGGTACACATATTTTTCAGGGCTTTTATATATGTGTATCTAACCAAACTTTCCTTCAGAAAGGATAAACAACCAATGCTCCCATCGGTAGTACATGTGAATGCCCATTTTGAAAAATATTCTCCAATTTACTAGATAGAAGAAAGTCAATTTATGTAGAAAATTTACATTTATTTGATAACTAGTGAAGTTGGATTTTGTATATTTGCTGGCTATTTTTGATTCTTTGGCGAGTTATATGTGCTTGTTTTTCTCTCGAGGGTTGATGTGTGTGCTCCTTACTTTAAACTGTTAGTATTTATTTCAACATAAGTATAAGGCAGGGATCTAATATCATTGTTCTTTCTCCCTAATATTTCAACAATACCATTTCCCTGAATAGTATTTCCATCTGTTATTACTGCCTTTAGAGGCTGCTTTACCACAGACTTACTGTTAGAGCCAAAAAAAAAAAAATTGAGTTCCAAAGCAAACTTTTTGTCTAATGAAAAAGTTTGTATTCAATATCCAATCTATTTAAATATTGTTAATAATAAAACTGGTTAATAACCAGCTGTTTGAATGGTATGGATCCTATGTACCTAAAAATAGGTCATGATTTTATCTACTTGTCACTCACAATTATATGAAACCTACCGTTTTAAAGCTTTTGTCCACAGTCAAGGTAATAAATACCATGTTCCCGGAGAAGTTGGTCTTATTTCCACTGAAAAGTAGCCATAAGATCCTTGGTCTCAAGGGTGGCCTTATAGCCTGAACTTAATAGGTGACATTGCATCATGGATACATTTTAAGTTACAATAAAAACAATGTACTCAAGTACATAAGAAATCTCCCTTATGACCCTCTCACATCTTACTTTGTAGCATGTCTACTAAAATTCAAACGAAGCTGCTATTAGGTTTAAAGGATGAAAGAAACCCTTGAAAACATGACTGGAAACAGAAAGTTTCTCTAGATGGCATTGCGATATTTTGCATCACTACATGGAATGAACTATTAAGTGCCATTAAGGCCATTCAGAGAGCATAAAGAATGTAATTACTGTAAGAGCAGTATGTTTACTTTCGTATTGTGCACAGAGGTGCAAATTGGGGCAGTACCGTCTGCTTCATCTAATACTTGATGCTTTCTCTCAACAAGTGGAAAAAGACCTCAAATATATCCAGCATATAAACACATCTCTTTCATACATTACTTTTAGCCTGAAAGGTAAGTGCTACCTTACTGGAATGTTTCCTGTCAAATTTTAATAATAGAAACACATGTTTGATCTACTGCATTTCATTTTCTTTTGCCAAAATGATCAAATACCCACTATTAATTCCAGAAGTATGCATTCACTCTAGCAGTTAGAAGAAAATTGATTTTACGATAATGTTGTCTTGTTCCCAAAGCAGTCATTTCTACTGTGCTGTTAAGTTCTGCACTGATTTTTGGAAAGAGGTTCTTATTTATATTGTATGTGAACATACAGAGTTTAATAATGGGAAGAAGGAAGTGAGGGAAATAAATTAGGGTTCCAGGAAGGAGAACGGCAGAATGGAAGGGGTGGTCATGAGACTACTCCAGTGTTCATTATCATTGGTATTAAAATACAGCCAGAAACAGGAAAGAGAATGTATGTTGAGCGTATAGTTTGAAAAAAAATTTGGGGATGTCAACAGTTAGAATTTACTCTTGTGCCCTTGCTATTGTCAATAACATCACAAAAGAGAACCGGCCAGGTTCAGAGCCTAGAGGGACAGGAAACGTGAACATGATTTCTGTTAAAGAACGAGCGTATCCTTGAAGTGCTGAACGTGGAAACTGAGCATCTGACGTGTTCAAGGTTGTACAACAGAGTATGGGTAGGAATTGGGTTGTTTTATTTGTTTCTGACAACACGGCTTGTCTTTATCATAGGCAAAGTAACAAAGGTAAGAATATATCGTCATTTTATTTTAAAACCAAAACGGAATAAAAATGATGATACAGAATTTTGAAACAATATAGTGGGCTTAACAATGGTTAATATATTGCATATTGTTATCTTCAAAGGAGTTGCTCAGATTACAAGATACAGGCATGAAAGACATGATCAAACAATGAAAGCACAAACCCTTTTTCCTGAAGAACACAGCTGAGTAGTATAATTATCTTTCTTGCATACATATATGCAAGATATATATTATTAAACTACCAGATAATATATATATATCTTTTCTCTTCTTTCTTTTCTCCTTTCCTCCATCCCAATTGTTCTTTCTTTCTGAGCAATTTCTTTCTTCCCCCTTTCACTTTCACAATATCTACTGTACATTTGTATCTTATTTACTCTTTTTTTATATACTAGGAATACAATACGATGTTTACACTATATTTTCATTTTAAAATAAAATCTATCTCTGAGGTATTAGGAGAAATTCTTAAAGATTTTAAGAGTCAACTTTCAAGAGGCACATAGATTTGCTATGCTTTATATTATGGGAGGTATGGAGAGAAAAGGAAAAATTTTGAAGCAACGTTTTAATTCTGCTCCAATCTTTGGTGACTGTTTTAGATTGTGCATAGTGTGTGAAGTTTGAAATATAAATGCCACTTTTGATTCTCAAGACCTGTATTATGAAATCACATGTATATCACCATCCTACTGAGAAGATGTTCTAAGTGGTCTACGCCAGGAATGTATTTTCTGAAATATATCTTTCTGTGTTTTAGATGCAGATTGACAAAATTCCATTAATCTCTTCTTGGGAATTTTCCATCCTATTGACGGCTATCTCCTTTCTGAAAACTCAGATTTTTGTCTCACAAAAATACTGTGAAACGTTTACCAATAAGAAAAGAATATTTTCTTTCTAGTCTATTTCATTAACTCAGATTTGTTGTTATTTGGAATGATTTCTTCTTTTTGAGAAATAATTATGTACGCTAAAGTGGTCAGTCTTGAACACATGTCTGCCATACATTTACTGTTGTCAGTGTCCTGATAGTCAAGTGTGGAAATTGTAGTCAGCAACTGGTGTTTTTTTATTATTATTATTTAAAGAGAAACAAAAGCATGTAAAGGGTAGAGATAATACAGAATTTTAAACAAAGATAATAAGAAATCACTAGTTGACAAATTAGATATTGTCCTCTTAGAAATAGTTCTTCAAGTTACAAAATTAAAGCATACAAAGTAGACATTCAAACAGTGAGAATGTAAACAGCTACGCATGCATGAGTCTCTGCATGTATTTCTATCCTTTTGTGTATTAGAGGGAAAAACAAAACATAGCAAGACAAAACAAAACAAATTCCTATAAAAACATGAAACTAAAAAGTCGTATAAAACCACAGGTGATTACTGTGATCAATGATTACTGTGTTCTTTCTTATTATCTTCAATAGAATTGTCTATATCAGGCATAAGTGAATATAGCAGTATAATTGAATATAGCAATACATAACAATATTAGTAAGAATAAAACATTGTACACAGTATAAAACTTCAAAGGCAGGTAATAATCAAACCAGAGTGGATATTCTAGTGAATCTTGTCATCTTCAGTGCAGTTGCCTGTACTCTCAGACTTGATACTATCAATCATAACAGCTTTGAATAAAAATCTATCAATACAAAACAGCGATCTAACAAACCAGATTCCATTATGATCAGTCACAGTGAAACAGTGTAGGTTTTACAGAGCTTTAGTTTAAGTTAATAGGAAATTAAGGATGATTGCCATACTATATCCTGTTATTTTTGGGATAACTGTCTGTGCCCTCTAGTACAGGTAGAATGACTGGAACAGAATATAATCCATCTAAGCAGAGTAGTGTGAATCAATAATGTGGGTTTTAAATCCTGGGGCACTATTGACAATATAGTGTATCAAGGCCATCTATGTTAGAGATTCTAGTTATCCTTCTCTGCCTAATTTCTGCTATGCTATTTTTCTGCCTTTGTTTGTCTAGTTTTCTCCTTCATTCTACTGCCTGCCCCACTCATTGAGGCCTTTCTGCCACTGTTCCTAAAATCCTGGTATTTTTTTTTCTCTCTCTCTAGAATGTCCTTCAGTATTCCCCGTAGGGTTGGATTGGTGGTCACAAACTCCCCCAGTTCTTCTTTGTCATGGAAGCATCTTGTTTCTGCATTAATTTCTAGTGACAGTTTTGCAGGGTACATCAATCTGGGCTGGAGGTTATTTTCTTTCAGGGCTTGGAATACTTTGCTCCAAGCTCTTCTGGATGTGATGGTCTGTTGAGAAGTCAGCCATGATCCTGATGGGCTTACCTTTATAGGTAATCTGTTTCTTTTCTCTGATGGCTTTTAATATTCTGTTTTTATATTGAATTTCTGGCATCTGATTATTATATGTCTGGGTGTAGATCTGCTTTGGTTGTAGATGGCTAGAGTTCTGTATGCCTCACACAACCAAATGCCATTTTCTTTTACCATGCTTGGGAAGTTTTCCTTAATTATTTCCGTGAATAGCCTTTGTAATTTGCCTGTTTGTATTCCTGCTTGTTCGTTCATGTTTCTTATTCTTAAATTGTAGATTCTCTTGTCATCTTCTAGCCTTTGTATTGTTACTGCCTGTTTCCTTGTTATTTTTAAGAGATCTTCCCTTTCAGATCACACCTTGCCAATTTGTCTTCAAGTTTTGCTAGTTTATCCTTAGTTTCTTTTAAGGCATTTTGCCAGCTTTCAATGGAGTTTTTAATTTCCTAGTAGTCTCTTTGAATCTGCTTCATGTATTCTATATTTTCTTTATATTCTTTATTGAATGTTTCTCTCTTTTTTTGTGTTCCTCCCTTCTTTCGTCTGTATCATCCTGAGAGATGCTTCCTGAGAGCATTTCTTTTATTACTCTACTCATATCCTGCTTTGCCTGATTTAATATTTCAGTTTTGAGCTCATCTACAAGGTCCTGAAGATATCTCTTAATGTTCATTGAAGCCATGTCTGCTGTTGTGTGTTTGCTACCCTCAGACTCCCTTGTTTTTCCTTCTCCTGGATCAGGGCTCTCAGGGTTCTGGGCTGGGGGCCTCCTCCTGCCTCTCTCTCCTGTCATGGCCCTGGCTTCCTCCACACAGGTTACAGTGCAGGTCCCAGCCCCTTCCCTGTTGGCCATGGTTCCTCCGAAGCACACTGGTGAGGGACCTCTGCCCTCTCCTGCCTGCTCTTGTCACTGAGGTGTAAGCATTGTGTATGCCTGCCCCTCCTCACCAGACCAACCAAACTTCAGCTCCCTTCACCAAGTTAGTACTTGCTAGGTGCAGGGAATTGATTTGGCATGCCTCATTGGGTCCCTGCCAAGGGCATGGCCCAGTCCAAGCAAATCCCACGAATCTGCTCAGGGGAGGGAGCAATTAACTGAAGTCACTGTTGCTCCTAGTTCAGGCTCCTCCTGCCCGATTCCAACAATGTCGCCCATTTGGTCGTGCCCTTCCCGTCGGGGTTGGGGGTCTCAATCCCAGCACTGACCGTGGATTAATGAAGGTCCCTTTGCAGGCTCTGCTCTCCAATGGGCTCACCAACTCCCGACCTCAGTTCTGCTGTGGCTCCTGTGAGTGGCAACAGGAATGAGTTTGGGCAGCTCTGCCAGCCGCTAAGGATTCAAGCTGGCGCAAATTCAGGCCAGGGCAAACTTGGCAGGTCGCAGCGAAAATGCTGTGTCCCATAATTTTAGCTATTACAGTTGTAGTCCCAACGTGTTTGACGAGCTTTTTTATGTTTTAATTTCTTCCCGAGTCAAGAGGATCCATCTCCCTCTGTCTGGGTCTCTCCAGGATGTTTTATTCTGGCATATGAGTTGTTTCTCCCAGGAGGCTCTGTATTTTCTTGCTCACTGATTGGCCACCTTGACTTCTTCAGCAACTGGTGTTTTATACAACTGGTGATTAATGAGGAGGTGGTGATAGGTAGGATTTTAAATAACCCCCCTATTTTTCGAATGTCTTGTTCGTCGTTTAGGTTGTGAATGATTGAGCCGGAGCTCAGAAAAAGCCTGAAAAGAAAAATACTAATGTATCAATGAAGTTTCCGATCTCATCATTGAGCTTAAAGGAAGCTCCACGGAGGCAAACCAGCAGCACCACTTTTTAGTGATTCTAGCAAATGTAAGAGAAACCCTGGCAATCTCTAACGCTCAAGGTGTCCACATTCAGGTTTTCAAGTGATACTGGCAAAAACGACACACAGCAGTGACACTAGTGGCAGATAACCACTCCTGTCATGCTCTTCACTCAGTTTGGCTGCTGAGAGTTGTTGGTTGGTATAGATTGCTTGTGAGAATTAAATGAGCATCACTAGACTCAAAAGAAATGAATTCTTTAATGGAAGCATTTTGAAAGTTGCCTCCAAGTCACCTTGGAGTTTGGTTGGAGCCTGTAGCTGTGTGAACTCGGATTTGTTTTGTAACTTCTTGGAGCCTCATTTTTGTCACCTGTGAGATGTAAATGGCTGGGTTCAACTCACAAAATCACTGTGAAGGCTTCATAGGAAAACTTTTTATAGATTTTAACTGAGGACCTGTTTACCAATATAATCAACTTTGCTGCAAAAGCATTTCTCCCGAACTTGGCCCATCTCCTCAAAGGCCTAAGGTGAGTACCGAGTTATCCCAGAGTGTTTGGTGCAACAAGGTCCTTTGTCTGTGCAAAGCTGCCTCCCAATCCCAAGGGCCATTGCCAGCCTTTGATAAGTCTGCTAAGGTTACAAACAACTGATGAACTGGCAAATGTTAATGCTATAACTGTTACCAAGTTCTGTGTTGCTTCAGGAATATATAAAATATTATATTTAAGCCTCTGAGTTCCAATGTTTCTCTCATTTGTTTTTAACAATGCATGTTATTGGAATAACCAATAATCCTTGAGCTTAATTTCCCTATAAATGAAACCCTGTTAGTTTTAAAATTAAATTTATCATTAATAAATGTTCATTCATGCAAATTTTTAATGACAAAAGATTTTTGAACTGTGTTTATTTGGGTGAGAGATGAATGTAAATGTCTGTATTTAATTTTGCTGCTAACAGTTGACTATAAGTAAATGTGATTGATTTTCTGAAATGTTGTATTACCCAGGATTGAAGCTATTAAGACACAACATAGGACAAATCAAAAACCAATTTGCTACTATACAAAGTAGCTGTGCATTGCAATTATAAATCAGACCACTTGCTTACCTTAAAACACACAACTAAAGTGGGCTGTTTTGTAGCTTGTGTGGTAATAAAAGGAAGCTGGTGTTAAAATCTTGCTTTCTGAGAAGGAGACTGAGGTGCAGAGAGGATGGTGCTGCTGGTTGAGATTATTCAGCTGGTTAAATGATTCAGCAAGTATCACCTATAATCCTGCCACTGAAAATAAACCTTTATCAAAGTAGATAATATGGCTTACTCAGTTGAGTTAGGTGCCTGCTTTTGTTTTTTCTCTAGAATTTCATAGATTATTTGATGGACTTATGGATACTGTTCATAACAGTTTTTGTAATACTCTAAGAGATTTCAGTGTCTTGCTTTGGGATTTTTTGTGTCACTCACCTAAACAGGTTATACTGATGATAGTTAAATCAGTGTAATTAAAAATAAACATTTAAGCAGGCTCATGCCTGCCATCCTAGCACTCGGGAGGCTGAGACAGGAGGATTGTTGCAAGTTCAAGACCAGCCTGGGCTACAAAGTGAGCTCAAGGTCAGCCTGAAGGCATAGCAAGACTCTGTCTCAAAAAGATAAGGCAAAAAAAAAAAAAAACATTTAGCCAGATGCAGTACTTCCCAAGGTCATTCTGACCCTTAAATGAGAAAACATTTGAAAAGTGCTTAGAACCACAACTGACAAGAATAAACAGCCTGACAGAAAGACCATGGGGTGCCTAGCTCCAGTTAATATATGGGTGACCTTGGGCAATCAGCCTGATTATCTTTCCACATTAGTAAAAATAAGTTTTCTCTGAGAATCATAAGATCATGTAAATGCTCAGTACATAGTAAGGTCAATAAATATTAGTATCATTATTTTTTAAGGAGGTGATAGTCCCTAATTTTTTAATTGACTTTTTTATTTTAAAGAAAATAAAACCAAATGAAATGAAGCAGAATAAATCCAAACAAAGCAAAACAATGAGAGTGATACAGACTTCAAAACAAGATATAGGGAAATCAACCATGGCTACCATAATGCCTCTTGTTATCTTCAAAATAGCTGCCCATACCATTGGATGTAATAAAATCACACAGAACAGAACAGAATAAAACCAGTCAAAAGAAATCAGTGAAAGTGGTACAGGACTTCAAAACAAGTTAATAGGAAATCAACAATGACTACTATAATATCTTATTAGCTTCAAAACAGCTGCCCCTGCCATCATAGAATCTTTTTTTTTAAAATTTTATTTAAAGAGAGGAGAAAAATAAAGCAAAACAAAAAAAGGGTAGAAACAATACAGAATTTCAAAAAAAAAAAAAAAAGAACAGTAAGAAATCACTAGTTGATACATTACATATTGTCTTCCTGGATGTAGTTGTTCAAGTTACAGAATCAAAGCATACAAAGTGGACATTCAAACAGTGAGGCTGCAAATAGCTCTGTTCTCTGATCCAACAAAAACTTAGCAGCATAATTATCATTCCTACACCCTTAAATATACATGCAGTTATAGCCTTTAGAGCACCTGCTTTTCCTCCTTTTGCTTTTTAAGTTCATTATCTGGTTAGTTGTATCATATTTCAGGTTGCTCAGTACCTTACTGATCTGTTTTGTTGTTATTTACTTTTTTATTTTTTCTTATTTATTATCATTTTTTATTTTATTTATTTATTTATTTAATTTTGAAGGTAGTAAAATACAGCAGAACAAGACAGGACATAGCCAACTGAGGCAGTGCAGTGAAACTGGCCCAGAACCTCACAGCAGGCCACAGGGACAACAGCAATAGGCACAATAGTACATCTGGTTTTCTTCACAATAGTTGTTCCTTCAATCAGGCAGAGCAATATCGAAGGAAATACCAAAATTACAAGAACAGAATATTGAATAGAGCAATACCATTGATCAAAACAGAGCAAAACAGAGATAAAAGTATTTGCCCTCAAAGAGATGGCAGAAGAAAATCCCCCTTATTTGCTATATTGCATATAGTCAAACTCGCAAGATATGCTCAGATCTCTGGCTCTCACTTGCTAGGGGGGGTGTGGATGGATGTTTGATTCTTAGCCCGCACCCTGGTAAGCTCACAGCTGCCCACCATATGGGTGAACTGGCTGCCTGTTTTCCCAACGCCCCAAGGTCCAACATGGCGCATTGTGGGTCTCAGGAAACGCTGATGCAGTTCTTGCTCTGGGGTGGCCACAGCTTGCCAGGCCACAGCCACTTACCAGAATGGCATGCTGGTGGCTGCCTGTCTTCCCAGGGCCCCAAGGTCCAACATGGCCATTATCATAGAATCTAATAAGACAAAACAGAATAAAACCAAACCAAACCAAACAGTGAAAATGATACAAGACTTTAAAACAAGGTAGTAGGAAATTTACAATGGCTACCACCTTTCTTTTTTCAGACATTTCCTCCCCTTTCACAATATTTATTGTATATTTTGGATCCCACTAACTTCTTAAGTTTTTTTCTCTCTGCAATTTTAGAGATAATAAAATGGAACAATAAAATGAATCAAAACAGTGATAAGGCAGGAGAAAATCTACAATAGTTACTATACTGCACAGTGTTGTCCTCTAAATAGTTGCTCAGCTTTAGGCTCACAAGTCAGTCAAAGAATACAGTTCCTCCCAATCAGCTGGTTGTTCACGGTGGGGCGTCGGGTGGAGGACTGTTCTCCTCTCCCCAGCTCATGCACTGCCAGCTCACAGACTTGGGCTTAACTTCCTCCCTTGCTTTCCCTGATCCTCACTCTGCCTGGCTCACAGGAAGGGGCTTTGTTTCCGTCTTGATTCTCCCCGCTAGTTTTTAGTATTTACTGAAACTCATACCGGATGCCCATAAAATCTGGAACAATAATATGGTGTCAGTACACACTTTGTCATGGATTCTTCTGTTTTCAAAGTTGGAGCCCATCCTTATTTTATAACATATTTCCCACTGATTTACTCTGAAATCACGTTTTTATTGAATAACAAGGAAAGGGGGACAAGCTTAACTCTGCTTTGCGTTCATCTGAAATAGAACCTCTTAGATTAATTACTTCTATTACCCAAATCCCACATTTATTGATCTCTCAAAACTATTCATTAAACATTTGTCCTAAATTTGATTAATGTCATATATCATCTATTATATATTTAAGTGTTAATAAAGCCACAGGCTTTCAGATGTTAAGTGTTAATTACTTCATTGACTCTTACAGTTGGGAGATTTTCTCTCCCTGCTCACTAATTGATACATGAGTTCTTTTTCTCTCCTGCTCGAGAAAGGCCATCTAGCTTATGCTTGACAAGCCTGGGTTTGTTATTGGGAAATCCTCTGCTGTGTACAGTACAAATTCCTTCTCACATCCTACTGAGATCTACTTCCCAATAATCTTACCAATGAATCCAAATTCAGCCTGCTGAGACCTTCAGAACATGATTTTCTCACCCACTTGATAGTCTCTTTTAAGTATGTGAAGATGAGTCCATATAATCTCAAAATGTCTTTTTCTCCAGGCTAAAGCTCCTGTTTCTTTAGCTCCTTCCACTGGTTTCAAGTGCCTCTAGCATTTGGGCTACTGTTCTTGGTATGCATTTTAGTCAGTGTCAGTGTGTTCAGGCTCTTATTCATAACTGGGCTCAATGACTGTCATTCGGGGCGGGGGGTGATTCTGCCAGCTATTGTGGGGCTCTTGGAACTACCAGTTCCCTTGCCCTGTGTATTCTGCTTTATTCATTAAACATAAGATCACATTAGCTATTTTTAGCATTGCTGTTACAATATTTCCTGAGCTTTCTGTCCATTAGAACCTCCAAGTCTTTTTAACATGTACACCATTAATAGCCTATTCATGTATGCTTTGCCTGATTCCAAGAAAAGTATGTAAATGTGCATCCTTTTTATTAACAAATAGTCTAACCTTGTAGCAACTTCAGATTTAATCAGCTGGCTATCTTGATTCCAGTACAAGTCCTATATGAAAAAATGTTGACTAGAACTGGCTAAAGGGCAAAACTCTAAAGTGTGCCATCTGATAAATTTTCATCTAAAATTGTTTACTGCCTTCCCATTGGAATTATTTAAACAACTTTAAGTAAGCCCACCAAATGTACTTGCACATATTTCCTTCATCTTGCTTACAAAACTGATTGCTCTGCTTTCATTCAAAATGTTGTCTTAGAGGGCTTCCAAGTCTTAGGGAAGTTACAAATAGTTTTTTAAAGTTTTCCCTAGCCTCCTAACAACCCAAGGAAAGTTGACATTCCTTTTACTAGACACTGACTCACAGGGAATTATATAAAAAGAAACAGCGGCACTGGTGTGCAATCAGTATCCCTTTCTCTGACTCCTTGTTCCAAAGCAGATTTCAGCACTGGTGCAGGTGTTTTTGTTTTTGTTTTTCTCTGAGTACCTGTGACTTGCAGTGAAAGTCATGGAGATGATGAAGTTTGCCTTTACCTTGAGTTTAATCCTGTTGTCCTCTGTCTGCCTCAGTTCATCCTCCCCAATGCAGGTATTTCTCACGGGCTTCTGTGCATCTGAGACTCACTCAAGGGACTCTGGCTTTTCAAAAAATATTGTTAAGGGCTGGGGATTTAGCTCAGTGGTGTAAGTGCCTGCCTGGCTAGCATGAGATTGTGAGTTCAATCCCTGGTACAAAAAATAAATAGATAAATAAAATAAAAATAAAAAGCATTAAATTGCTTAGGAAAATAAAATTTAGTAATGTGTTTTAAAAGTTAATGGCTTGATCTCAGATCACTAGTACAAGGTTATCTCTGAGTTTTTGTTTTCTGTATGGTGTATTCTGAATTAAAACACATCCTTTACAATGTTTACTTCTTCTTATGCAAACTAATTGTAAGCAACATTCTCCAAATACGGTCAAACTTTGGATTGAGAGTGACTTGGTCTGCAAGCATTCTACAAGATGAGCAAACATTTCTAAGAAATTTTAGCTTGATAAATGAGCAATGCCTTGCAATATGAGTAATATCACTCTAAAAGTCACATGATCACAACTGGTTTCTCTCTCTCTCTATTTTGATATACAAGTGCTTTGGATTTCAAGCAGAACCCATTATTCTTACAAACCAAGGTTTTACATACTGCATGACACTTTCTCTATTTCCTTCTCTATTTCCTCCTCTATGATAAACCTCTATTTAGGTTATCACAGAACAGAAGTTACCCAAAGGTATTCATTCACACAAACATACACACAACCTTCTTAATAAGTTTACATCTTTTCCATCTCCCTGATCTGACAGCTTGATTCTCCTCTCAGTAAAACAAATGAGATTATCCTGATGTGGTTCATATCAGTGAATATGTGAATCACAGAAATTGCTGCTCATTTTCTTACGTCACTCACAATAGACCTCTATCAATTACTTGGTTCTGCTTTCTTTTTGGTTGGGGATTGGCCTCACCCTCATTAATGTGCAGGTTTTGAATCTACTACCTTCTCACTTTTGAGTATCAAGGCTGCATTTGCCTGTTTCCAGTGTAGCTCCGCTCACCAATGTTCCTAAAAGAATAGTGATCATAGCTGCCCCAGGACACTTGGAACACCTTTAGAGATGTCCTGCGGCTTCCTGGCTCGACTACACGTAGTTCCCTACTATGTGCCTTTCTTTCAAGCATGAAACTTGCCATCACTAACAAAGTTAAAAACAGTACTGGAATTAAGTACCTTCTTGTTGTTATTTCAGCATGGACTTTCCAATGCAGAACAGTGTCCAATGCACAATAGGAACTTAATAAATGTTGAGTAATGGAATTAATTCTTCACAAGCAGCAGACTTATCCTTTCTCTATTATTTTCTTGCTCAGAAACCTTGATATTGAATAAGTGGTTTGCAAGCCAGTCTCTCAGCATCACCACAAAGCTGGCTGGAATGTAGACACTCAGGCCCTGTCTATTGAATCAACTTAAATAAGCTCCACAAGTGACTCCTATGCACAGTGAATTTTGACAAGCGCTCCTTAAAAGCATAATTTCAGGTTAAGACAGAAAATTTGGAAACCTTTCCTGTTATCACAGCACTGATTGCACCCCACAATTCATTAGAGTTCCTGTTCTGTTTTTCATTATTTTTTTTTTAAATTTTGAATGTAGTAGAAATACAACAGAACAAGACAGAACAAAACCCACTGAGACAGTGCAGTGAATTGGGTACAGAACTTCACAGCAAGTTACCGGGACAAGCAATAGGTACCATAATATATCTCATTATCTTCACAATAGTTGTCTAGTCAATTAGTTATAGCAAAATTAAACCAAAGACAGAACATTATAAAGCCAATCAAAAGAGGATATTGAATAGAGTAAAGCAATTAATCATAATGAAACAGAAGTGAAAACATTTGCTTTCAAAGAGAAGATAGAGGAGACCCCCATATTTGCTATATTGCATATAGTCATCCTGACAGGAGATGCTCAGACCTCTGTCCCCAGTTGCTAACAGGGTGGGGTGGGTGTTGGGGTTAGGATGTTTGATTCCGCCTCCTCCTCTTCCTCTTACTCCTGCTCCTCCTCCTCATTTTTCTTTTAGCATTTTTGGTCATAGGCTCTGTTTTAGTTAATTTCCTCATTGCTGGGACAAATAACCAACCTGCTCAGATGAAGGAGGAGAGGCTTAGCTGAGCTCTAGGTTATAGCCCATGGTCAGCTGGCTTCAAGGCAGAATTACACGTAGAAGGGCACAGCGGAGAAAAACTGCTCGTGTCTCAGAGGCCAGGAAGCAAGGAGGAGGAAGGAGCCAGGAGGGGAGATACTCTCACCAGTGCGTCACCTCTTGCGCCCCGGCCACACCTGTGGTGCCGTGGTCCACTTGCCTTCCACAAACACTGCCTGTGTGTGTGGGGATATTCTCCAGATAAACCAGAACAGGCTCTTGTTTCTTTGACCTCTGGAGATCTGGGCTGTGTGTGCGTGTGTGTGGGTGTGTGTGTTTTCCAATATACTATTTCACAGTCCTTTCTTTCCTTCCTCTTGTGCACTTTGACATAGCACTTTTCTCTTAAATATCTGTCAGCAGAATTTGATTTATAATTAAATCGGCTGCTTTGCAATAATGTAGTTTGAAATTCTTTCAGAGGCTGTGGTTAAGCAAATGAGTCTTCCAGCAGAAATATAATGCTTGAAATTCCCTAGCTGTACTCTTACTGGCCTCTGTAATTGAGTGGTGGATATTTACAGTTAAAGGCTAATGGGGCCTATAGCATTTTCTAGGAGAACTTGTTCATTAGAGCTGCCCAATTTTCTCCTTAATGATTTTGCTGAACTGTTTTAATTAACTCTACACAGAGACATTACCCACGTGGCAGAGTAGAAAAGTAATCTAATCTCAGATGACTGAATGCAAAGGTGTTCTGGTTGTAGGACTCTGGATCTCACTGCTCAGCTTGTAGCAGAATCCCTGGGAGAAATAAACTACACACTCAGTGTATAAATCTGTAATGTAGTTGAATTATGTACGTTAGGATGGAAATTAGCACGTGGAAGGCCTACTGTCAAAACATATTTTAAAAAGAGAAAAAAACTTTGCAGTCAGAGATAACATCATAACATAGACCACAGGTGACCATACAATTCCTTCTGTCTGATGAATTGCAGAAAAATCAGCCTTTACATTTGGTCCATTTTATCTATTTTTATTTTTGTTTTTCATACTATTATGCTTACTGGTAGATTCTAGAGGTAGTATAGCATTTAGCACTGTGTAAGACAAAGATTCTCTTTCAGTTTGTTTTTTTCTTTTAGTCATCAAACTCACATATTTTGGAGTTATACCTGAATGAATTTGAATCATCAAATTCTTTATTTGCATGTAATATTTTATTAGAGAGAAATGGATTATTATTCAGTTTTGTGTTGGTTTTTGATAGAGGATTGTGTCATTCATTAATTTCTTTTTTTAAAATTTTATTTAAAGAGAAAAAAACAGAAAAAGGGTAGAAATATTACAGAAGTTCACAAAAAAGACAAACAGTAAGAAATCACTAAATTACATATTATCCTTTTAGAAATAGTTGTTTAAGTTACAAAATAAAAGCATACAAAGTGGACATTCAGGCAGTGAGACTGCAAACAGATCTGTTCAACAATCCAACAAGAATTTAGAAATATAGTTATCAATCCTACACACTTAAATATACATGCAGTTATATCTTTTATAGCACTTCCTATTTCCTCTCTTTTTTACAATAGCAATACACATTTTAAAAAAATTTTATTTAAAGAGGAAAAAAATCAAAACAAAAAGGGTAGCAAGAATACAGAATTCTAAAAGAAAAAAAAAGAGAAAAAAAAACGCTGAGAAATCACTAGTTGATAAATTACATATTGTCATCTTGGATATAGTTGTTCAAATTACAAAATTAAAGGATATGTAGTAGACATTCAAACCATTCATTAATTCTTAAAGGGCAAAGATTGTGTTATACTTCTTTTTATGTAAATGGTTCTATACTTTGAATTGTGTCTTATACTAATTAGGTACGTGTCTCATCTAGTCAATATATTCTACTAATTAATAATTTTAAACAAGTAATGATTGTATTCCTACATGTTTCAGGGAAATGGGGGAGGAACTGAGTACTCATTCACAAGGACAAATTAAACCTTCCTTTCGCATATCTAATTAGTAAAGAAAGGTGATGAAAGGTACTGATGTTTGTGTAAATGTACATTTCAGTCAGGTGGGAAAATGCTGTATTAACAGAATACTGTCAAATGTGTAATACAGCTAGAAAGATTCTCCTAGCACTTTATTTGTGCACAGTTGATGTTAAATAAAAGTCTGCAGGATGCAATCTAAAGCCATTTTGAGTAACAGGCAGTAGTTCTCCTAGTTATTTGTGCTGTGAATGTAAGGAAGTCAATGGTGAAGAAAGTTCAAGGATCTGAAGAAGAGACTGATGTCTGCAGCAAACTCTTTCAGCTGTATGAATTGAGTAGTTTTGGCAGTGTCAACCTTGTGCTTGGCTCCGACCAGTTCAGCACACTATGCTGTGAGTGGTATTTGGGAACGGTAGTTTTCCTCTCTCACATGACTATGTCTTGCTTTATCAGAATTCTATTCTGCAAGCCCGCTCAGCAGTGGGGACTGTAGTTTTGAACTGCCCTGGGAAGGGAGGTTACTTCTTCATGAGGCAGCTCCTTCTCCTGTCACTCAACTGGAGTTCATTTCTCCTCTCTGAGAAGTTGAAATCTACCTCCTACTCATCCTCATCCTAGTTTGCCACTTGAATAAGTTAAGGTCTTTTCATTTAACATAGAAGTCGAGAACTAACATAAATTGGTAGAAGAGCATTGTCTTCTATACCAGAGAGGCTGAGATGTGCGTTTTGGATCAGCCACTGTCTAATTGCGTGATCTCGAGAAAGCTATCCAACTTTTCTGAGCTTCAATTTCCTCCACCCTGTATCTCCCAAGCATAGGTATGTAGTTAATAAACGACAGCTATTATGTTACTATTTTTATTAGACTCAGGACCAGACTACTTCTTTCTCTGTAGGACAGACCTCTGGATATTGAGGAATCTTATTCTTTTCAGGACAAATTTCCTTTTCTTCCGTAACTCTTCTGAAGTGGCTGTCAGACTCCTTCCATCCTAGTCTGCCACCTTTGGATGTGCTTTATTTTCCTGTGTCTCTTTTAGAATTTGATGAGATATTTTAGGAAAACTGATGGGAGCAGAATAAAAAAATTGGGTAAAGTGGATCACTTCTACAGTACATGCTATACTAAAGTTTTAGGTGTTTATATTTTGCATCTTGGTCATTTCTAGAATTTTTCAATTTAGCAAGGGATAAATTACGTTATGTATGTATGTTTATATGAATATGTAATTGATTTTATTTATTTACTTATTGTCCCGTAAAGTCATCGCAAACACTGAATTGGTGACTGCTGAACAATTGCTATGATGGGAAATACAGGATTTGGCTCCTGTTAGCCTCTGGTCACTACATTTTTATCAACCAGTCAGTATCAGTCAGTAGTTCTGTGTGCATTTCGATTTGAGGCACCTGATTTAATATATATTATTGATTCATTAACATTGCACCGAGAAATCCTGCATGATGGCACGTACCTGTAGTCCCAGCGTGGTGGGAAGCTAAGGCAGGAGAGTCACAAAGTCAAGCCCAATGTGGGCAGCTTGATGATTTAGCAAGACCCTGTCTCACAAGAAGCAAGTGAAGAGAGTATGGTATGTGGGGATACCTCTGCAGAGGGCCTTGGGTTTAACCCCCAAAACCACACACACACACACACACACACACACACACACACCTCAGACAATGTTGCACTCACAGCCATGCTATTGCTTACACTTGAGTGAAGCTTACCTGGTGCACTTATTTTCTCCAGAAGACATTGCAACTTTCTTGTGCTCAAGAACTCTAGACTGCCCCAGCCCTGTGTCTGGGACCATATTAAACAGCAAGGTCACTAACAGAAAGCACAAAAACAGTGTGAGAAAGGGATGTTAAATAGGTGGCTAAACAGCTACTCACTGACCGCATAAGAGCAAAGCTACAAACACCCATCATCACTGATCATTAGAGAAATGCAAATTCAAACCACACTGAGATTCCATCTCACTCCAGAAAGAATGGCCAGGATCAACAAAACTACCAACAACAAGTGCTGGAGAGGCTGTGGGGAAAAAGGAACTCTTCTGCACTGTTGGTGGGAGTGTAGACTGGTGCAACCACTGTGGAGGTCAATCTGGAAACTCCTCAAAAAGCTGGGGATGGAGGTCCGATTTGACCCAGCTATTCCACTCTTAGGCATATTCCCAGAAGATCTGAAAACATCTTAACATAGTGATATATGTGCACCCATGTTTGTAACAGCACAATTTGTAATAGCCAGATCTTGGAAACAACCTAAGTGCCCATGAACCAAGGAATGGATAAAAAATTGTGATACTTTTATACAATGGAGTACTACTCAGCTATAAAGAATGATCACACTGAGATATTTATAAATAAATGGATGCATCTTGAATCTATACTATTAAGTGAAATAAATCAAACTCACATGTATAAATACTGTATAGTCTCCCTAGTGTAAGAAATGGTAAGAGTACAGAAGATTTTATGGAAATCATGGTTCACCATTATACTGCTTTGATGTTTTATGTCTTCATTCATTGGTTCGAATGGTTTTATTCTGTTTTGTTTGATCTTAATATATGTGATCATATGAATAGTTACTTTGAAGACAAGACAGTATGGTAGCCAGTGTTGATTTAATATCATCTTGCTCTGAAGTCCTACCATGCTCTTGTTTTTCGATTACCATTGATTCT
This sequence comes from Hydrochoerus hydrochaeris, assembly GCA_004027455.1. Classification (NCBI taxonomy): domain Eukaryota; kingdom Metazoa; phylum Chordata; class Mammalia; order Rodentia; family Hydrochaeridae; genus Hydrochoerus; species Hydrochoerus hydrochaeris. The sequence goes on along the minus strand of PVLA01002564.1, from coordinate 233,609 downwards.
ATCATGTTGTGTCTTATTGGATTTTACTATGTATGATAGTAAAAACAAGATTTTTATGGAAAATGAGATAATATAGCAGCCATTTTTCATCTTTGGTTATATGGTTCAGAATGTCTTGGAATACTTCCATTCTCTTGAGTTGCTTATTCTACTTTTTTATGTTTGACATTATTGTGTGTAAAGCTAAGCTCAGCTATTTCAAAGAAAGAGACATTATAATAGCTACTGTTAATATCCAATTGTCTTGTTGTGAAGTGCTGTGTTGCTTACATTGTTCTGTTCTGATCTGCTTAGATCTGTCCTTTTTTGTTTTATTCTCTTTTAAAATAAAAAAAGACCCAGCATGTCCCTTCTCCACCTTCAGCTGGCACAGCACAAACACTGAGTTATCTCTGATATTTTCCACCTCTCGTTGCCTCCCCATGGGTAGGACTCACTGAAAGAGCACAGAAAGTGTTGAGTTGGGATTGCTAAAAAAATTTTAGCAAGTATACAAATTGACAAACACAGAACCTGTCAGTGATGAGGGTCAACTGCATGTTCAAAAAGAAAGGACGAAATAAACCAATCACGTAGTTAAAATACTTTCAAACTCTTAAAACAGACATTTGGGGCCAGATTCAATATTAATTTCTCTTCCTTCGAACAAGGCGCATCTCATTCTGACACACACCGGGAGCAGTGTCCTTGCCACAAGCCTGAGGCCTGGCATAACTCACGGAACTGCTGCTGCCTGGCATCTGGTGGGAAACTGGCCCACCTGTGTGGTGACAGTGAGGTAGCCCTTGCATAATGAGGAAGGAGCTTCTGTGTATCTTGGTCAGTGGTAAATTAAAATTGCTTCTATGTACAGTGCTCCAACAGTGGTTTGATGAATTAACCTCAGCCTAATGAGGCAATGAAATTGATATTTCAATTCATACCACTGTGTTTTGATCATTATATCCACCTCCTTTAGTGGTATAGCTTAAAAATGTCTATACAGCTAAAGAGCTTAGTGCTTTGCCATTGGCTTTTATGAGTTTAATTTGACCTGAGAAATAACCGTTATACATAACCATTGGCTATGGATAGCCATTGGATATATTACTATGGCTATACATCCTAGCCATAGCTCAGATGGTCAGCTCTGCTTCACTCTGCAAAACACAATGTTCAAACTACGGGGCCCACAATTGCAGAGAATTCATGGTGAAGACTGATAGTACTGAAGTTACCTGAGTTTTATGGTCCAGGTCACCTGGAGTTCCCCTAACAGTTGGTTCAGAACATATGTAGCTCACAGGTTGAAAAGGAATATTATGAGAGCACATTGAGATGAAAGCCAGTATCATCTGATGGACAGTGATTCATACAGTATTTTGCCTTTTAAAAATGCTTTTCTAGTGACTTTTTGCCAAACCCTATTCACGGTGATTCAACTCCATTTACTGTGTAGAAACCAAATGTGAAACGAGTCAGTACTGGGGTGAGATTTGCATATGGAATGAAATTTTAAAGCTTCGTGTAAAACAGTAGTACTTGCCATAGAAACTCCATTGAGAATTAATAACTTCAACTCACTTAGTGTGGGGCATAGTCTGTTCATTGCGTTTATACAGGTAGCTCATTTATAGCACTGGGGTCATTAGAATGTTCAATACTGAAAGTAGAATTTATGGGAATATCAGCAACATGGTATATTTTATTATTTTAAGTTGGAAATATAACATGTCACGAAGACAGGTAGCGGGTATGTTTTATGGCCTGCAAATAACTTAGCATTGGGCTTGGAATTTAGCTCAGTGGCTCAAGTGTTTGCCTGGTAAGCATGAGGTTGTGAGTTTGATCCCTCGTACCAACCAACCAACCAAAGCCAAAAAAAACCCCTTAGCATTCTTTTTCTTCCCATCATAAAATATTTAAGTAAAAAATTATACTCATATTTATTTTTGTTGATCTCCTGAGGAATATAAAAGCAAATATACCCTGACAGAGAACTTACTCAGTTTTTTATATATTGCTGTGACATTATTTGGGGGACAATGTTGTGTTGAACCCTAATCCTGTGACGCAAACACCCCCTGTGTGCCTCTTTCCGCTCCACAGACCTGTCTAGTTCCAAAGATATGATGTCTCCCTGCTCTGACTAGAAGCCCTGGTTAGACCATAAAGACACAATCCTATTTGTATTTGGGAATATGTGTGGAATCTCAATTGGATTCTAGCTACGTGTAATTTATACAGTGGGATATATACTGACATTTTCCAGATATGCCATTTCCGTAGCATTTAAATGACTTGATGTTAAACCCTGACCAGATGTTTATGGACATTTAAAACAAAGTCCTTAGAGTTTAGAATTCAAGAAGTTCCCAAGACAAATAAGTAAATGAACAGCTGTTTTAGTACGTAGCACAGAAACTCTAGCAAATTTACTTTTCAGTTGCAAAAGGTCAGACACTGTTTTTTCCCCCACAGTATCTAACCTATGGCCAAGTAGTATTGCTTTTGTCTTTCTTACAACTTTTTAGAATATTACGCTTTTTTAGTGCCGTACAGAGAATTCTGTTTCTGGTAAGGGTGAAATAGTAAGTAGTTTTTATAAAAGCAAAGAGTTATTATAAATCACTTTCTCAATTAAAAAAAAACACGATTTTTTTGTAGCTTTTTTTATTTAAAGAGAAAAAAACAGGAAAAAGGTAGAAATATTACAGAATTTCAAGAAAAGATAAACAGGAAGAAATCACTAGTTGATAAATTACACATTGTTCTTTTAGAAATAGTTATTCAAGTTACAAAATTAAAGTACACAAAGTGGACACTGAAGCAGTGACAGAAACACAATGTTTTTATCACTCTCAGATTTGACTCCAGAAATAAAAGTAAATACCTTTGTAAGTAATGGAGGGTTTTTTTCCCCCACCTCATCTCTTTTTTTATTACTGGAGGGAAAAATTCTGCAAATGTACTTGTTTATTAATAACAAAATTTAAAATTTAGTTTGTATTCATAGTTGCTTGTTACTTTGGTGCACCATGATGATTTATAAAAATTCACAGGAGGGCACAAGCTATGGAGGGCTTGGGAGGAGAGAAGCCAGGTTGCCGTTCCTGTAAATCAGCAGACACCACACTGGTGCTGGGAGGCGCACGTCAAAATCAAGAAGAAGCCAATTTGCCCTTCTGTATGCCACACAAGCCATGCAGGGCCCAGAAAGAGAGAAGCCAGATCACCTTTCCTCCCATGAGCCAGAAACAACTGAATGCTTGTATCGTTTGATTAACTTTGCAGGTCTGGGGCTGATGGTCTAAGCATCTACCGGGAGAATGGCGGTGTGCATGGGTGGGGATTTCCTTCTGGCTTGTTTTTGAGATCCAGTATTGTTCTCCCTGTTTTGTTTTGCTCCTATTTATTGTTTTTCTTTATTCAGTGTTCTGTGTTGATTGGTTTTATTCTGTTTTGCTTTATTTGATTTTACTATGTCTGATGAAATGGACAATTACTGTGAAGATAACAGGATATACTGTGGTAGCCATTGCTTGATTTCCTATTATCCTGCTTCAAAGTTATGTACCACTTTCACTGCTTTGTTTTGATTGGCTTTATTGCGTTTTATTTGGTTGGTTTTTTATTATCTTTGAAACAAAATAAAATTCGTAAAAGGGAGGGAAATGTGCTATGAATATTACTTAAAAATGTAAAATTCATACGAGGGAGGGAAATGTGGATTTGGCTTTTGAGTCTTTCTTTTGATAAACAAGTTTATTTGTACATTTAGTTAATAGGCATAATTGATCTACAAACTTCAACTGTACGAATTTAAAAATCACATGGAGGGCCAGCTCTATAGAAGGGATTTTTCCCAAGACAGTAGCCAGGACAGTGCCTCACCATCTCCTCCCGGGCAGCAAATTTACACTGAATTCCAAAGGAAAAGAGCAAACCTTGACATTGTTTCTTCTTAGGAAAGAAGGAAAAGCCTCCTTAAGAGATCAACCCCAATGCAGTGAAAAGTTAGCTGCACTAACTTTAATACCAGTAATAAATACAGATGTAGCTTGTCATTCCGGAGCTCTTTTAAGTAAAATCCCAGATAGTGTTCAGGTGATCAGCCAGACGGTTAGTTAGCATAGCCGAGAGAGGACATAAGCAAAGAATACACAGAGCATTTCATTACCGTGAAAACTACTTCAGTCTAGTTGGGAGAAAACCAACTGGACTTTAACTCACACACACCTTAATTACAAGACTCTCTACTACTTATGAATGCAAACATTTAACTTAAAAAGTTGATACTACACCATCTGAGTTATTACATGGATTATTATAAATACACTTAGTGTATTCTACAGCTTCCAAGTTTACTTTATTTATTATTTTTTTTTGGAAACTAAGTTATAAGACTTATATCTTCACCCTTGATGAAGCTCACAGGGATGAATGGTGAGATTTGATAGCTCTACTTGTTAAAAACTTGTCTCAGGTCATAATCGGTTTTATTGAAGAGAATCCTGTACACACTTATCAGTTCTATCTAGTAACTTAATAGCTACCCAACAAGTCATTACCATGCAGAATCAAGCATGGTGAGCAGAGATATCCTTTCTGCTTATCAGCAGCTGTAACTCCTGAGCAGTGGTGCTCACATCACTGGAGTCCATGTACTTTCACTTTTTGAATTCATTCTGGATGAAAAACGAGGTGACTTAAGTACAAATGCAGCATATTATAAATAATGACAAAAAGAGCCACAGACCAAACCAAAAGATTTTACTACAAACACCATAAAATTGCCTAACTCTCTTCCCATCTGCGGCCAAGCTAACGGAATGTCTTTGGGAACAATAGTGATTCTCTTGGCATGGATGGCACACAGGTGAGTTTATCTTCCGATAAACCCACTAGGGCTTATTCACCAGCCTCCTGCAGTGCACCAGTGACTGCACACTGAAATCTCAAGACAGTTTTGAAGTCTTGGGTGCTCTCTCTTATCGCTTCTGGAAAGGCAGCTTCTGGAGCGGCCTATACCATCCATGTCCTAGGCGATATCAATGAGGTTTCTTTACCCCACCGGTAGAGGGAGCACTTTTCCTGCCAACTTGAATGCTGGCTGTTTTGGGGAGACTTTCCTTCCCACAAGTGAATTTACAAGCAATTGGCTCGGTTTAGGTTTTGTATTTTTCTCCCCAACACAAAGAAGTCTTAGACTGCTTTTCTGGTCACTGCCCTACTGCCTAGTAAGAGCACCAGTCACCAAGATGGTTTTCTAACAGACTGCTGAGCCTCTGCTTCTTGACCTCTTTCTGAAGCTTTTGTAAGTTATAGGTAATTTTACTAGTCTCTCAAACCCGTAATCTCTATTATTATACCATATATTTTGAAATGTTGATTTCAATTACCAAAGCCAAGTGGTGAGAAGACTTTCCTTTACTCTCCGTAATGGTTGATACATGGTGTCAACTTGAGAAGTCTAGAAGTTTAACCCGGTAACTCAGCAGCTCTACATCCTGGGATGTGGAGGATGTGTCCGTCACGCTCTATGAGGTTGTTCATTGTGTCAATTTGAGAAGATTAAAAGTTTAACTGATTCAGCAGGGGACCAGGTCCTTACTTTGTAAACATCCTCAGCCTGTGCAAGAAGAGGGCACCAAAATGGTGTGGGTGTCAGGTCCCCTCCCCCCTGCCTTCCTGGGGCGGGCAGCCTGCACACAGTGAAACGAAAAGGAGGAAGGACTGATTGCTGGTTCTTTGGAAGACCTCCAATCTTCACCTTCAGCTTGGACATTGTCTCCTGGCTTCTGGAGCAGACTGTCTGGCTTCCACCTGCGACTCCTCAGCCTACTGGCATAGATTTTTCCGTGTTCCGTTGCAGACCCATCAACCTCCTAATACAGACTCATGTGGAACACTACAGTGAGCTCCAGACCTTGGACTGAACCCTTCAGTATGCAGCATGCTGATTCCCATTGCACACTTCCTCATCCAGGTCTGTGTCTGACCATCATAAGCCAATCTTACCATTTCTTACACATTTTTATATCCGGTGTCGTATCTGTTTCTCTAGTAAAACCTGACTGATACATTCTCCAAGTACATTTTGGTTTGTTTTTTGAATTTATAGCAGGGCTTGAATACGTACAAGATTGATACACGTATGTGGAGGAATGATAAGCTTTTCCTTTGAGCACAGCTTGAATCCAGAGACTGATTTCTCACAGTGAGTTTCTTAGCATTACTAGGACATAGGCTTTGGGCCAGAAGGATACACAGTGGGTGTTGAAAGACTTCTCCACCCATATCAATCTTTTCAAAGAAACAAAAACAATAGAGAAAAGGCCACATAAAAGCAGCAGCCAGTGTCCTGCCACCTTCCAGGGCAGAGACTTTGTCTAGCATCTCTAGGACACTCTTAGACCAGCTGTGCAGAGGAGGGCTCTGTGTCGTAGTGCTCCACTCTGTGAAGGTGCTGGACACAGAAGACAGTGCCAAGGTGACCAAGGTGCCAGGGAGGGGAGGCTCACTGAGTCCAGCATGAGGCCTTGGAGAATAATCTTTAAAATTCTGCTTTCAGCTGAAAGGCCGAAAGCAAGAAAATGGCGCGCTATCTTACACCATTTTAATGTTTGTGCACTACAGAGCATGAATACATTTAGCACAAACCTTTCAAATGGTTTCATTTTGAAATAAAGTGGATGGTTTTGCTCTCCTATATAATAGTAAATTTCTTACCATTTCAGAGTTTTAAAGAGAATCCTGCCCTTATTTGAGCAGCTGAGCCACTTGAGGTCCATTTGTTCACTTTCTCTGCACTTTATTGGGATACAGGGGTAAAACTTGACCCTCACAGTCTTGGAATAGCCCCACTTGGAAATTCATACTGTTCAATATTGCTAGCATATGAAAGAAAAAAAATAGAAGTTAACAACCCAAGAAATACATCTAGCTTTAGGGTAATTTGTTTTCTAAAAATAACTAAAAATCATTTAGAGATAGATTAGGGAAATAAAATGTAATAAGAACCAAATCCATTATTCAAGGAGTTGGCAAACTATGAATGACCCGCCAAATTCAGCCTGCTGCCTGTTTTGTAAATAAAGTTTTATTGGAACCTGGCCATGGCTACTTGGTTAGGTATTATATGTGGGTGCTTTAACATCAGCAGAGCTGAGTATTTGCAACAGACATGGAAATGAACCTAAAATATTTACTATCTGACCTTTTTTTAAAAGTTACCCAGTGCTTGTATTATACGAAAGTGAGTTATGATTATTTAAGTTTTTTTTTTTACTCAAACTATTTTTAGTAAGAAGTGGAAATCAGATTTTTTTAAAAAACCATTAACTGAGAAGTGTAATGAATAGGATAAAGGAACACTGTGATTGCTTTTGTGGAAAAGTTCCCTGGCTCATTTTCTTCATCTTTGGAAATTATTAATATACTGGGTGTCCAAAAATTCTAACTGGCTTTTTAAAAATCCCAGAATATGGTCCAGTCCATGAAAGAAGTATATGGGATTAACTTCTCAGATGGCCTTTCAGAAAATTTCTCCATTTATTTAAAGTAAAACACTCATACAGAGAAGGAAACACATGAACATTTATTATTGCAGTGACATACCTATAACTTTTAAAAATGATCATAGTGACACAGAAAGAAATGAATTTCTACTTGGGGCATGATAGTGGCATTTAAGAGACCAAAATCTGGAGCACTGATTTGTATTAGGAGCTACAGGGGCTGTTGCATGATATTGCTTCCCAGCAATGGGTATTGCTGTAGGCAGATTTTTCAGCTTCTGTGTTGGTTGCCTGTGCCAAGGAATCGTCAAGTGGTGTTCTGGAACTGCATGGCACCCACCCTTGTTCCAGTTGGGCACTGGTGATAGGTTAGTGCCTGCTCTGACTCAGAGGTTATGGATGGAGCCTGTGTAATTGTGCCTGGAGCTGACGGGTGCCCCTCCCGCCCCAGTTCTGCAAGCGGTCAGCTGGTACCCAATGGAGCTTGTGTGTGGAGCAGTGCCCTGCCTGGCTTGCAGGTGAGAGCTCCCACTGGGCCCCTCTGGAACACCACAGGCATGGAAAGGAGCCATGCAGCCTGGTGCCCACAGGCCATCTTCCAACTTCCTGTTCTTCTGCTCATTTCTCCGCATTGAGCCTTGGATAACTCTAGACTTGAGCTTTCTCAGTTCTATGGTTTGTTCAAAACGCTGAGCCCTGTTCTCTCTGTCTTCCTGTTCCCACATGTCTTCTACTGCCTTGGATTCCTTATCTCAGCCAGCCGAAGCTTCCTACTTCCTTCCTTGGAGCTCATATACCTGTCACAATTTTTAAAAAGCATTCTGGCAGTGATTGCATGCACGACTTAGGAAATTCGGAGGTCTATACACATCATCAATATTATGTGAATTCTTCCCCCAAAACGGATCACAATTTTTCTCTTACTGGAGATAAAAGTAAACTCGGTGAAAGTTTTTTGGTGGCACTGTAATTTGATGATTGGTAGTGGCTGAGACCCCTTGCCTTGACCTTTAATAAGGCTAATGAAAAATTATCCTTGGCATCAGAGATACCTTGTAAGTAGTAGAAAAATAGAAAACTTGCTCTTCAACCCTGTCCTGTAACCTCCCATGGGGACATTTGAATAAAAACATGTCCCTGAGCAGAAAGTGGATGCATATGGCTTAGGTAGTGCTTCCGACTGGTATGGGTTGGTCTGGTCAGCTCGTTCCTTAAAGCCTGGATTAAACTGTAAGTCTTCTCCAAGGAGTGGCATGTGGCAGTTGTGCTCATCAGCTGGACACTCCGGCTTGGTTGGATGTGCTCCTCTTGCGAAGGACTGGAATGGGCGTTGTTCCTTACAGTTGTTAGGAAACCGAGTCCATCTCTGGGGTTCTCAGAAGCATTCCTAGCTTCTGAGGTGGATTTGTAGGTTGTTTGTTTCATGGCAAGCATCGCCCATCCCCGTGCTTCCTGCATTCCATGTATTAGATCGTGTCACCCTCAGGAGTGGGAAGCCCTGTAAGGTCATCCGCTGTTAGGATCATTTCTGTTCAAATTCTGTACCATATTTAAATGGAAACAATAAAGTGCACATGTGGTTTCATTCTTGGATCTGTGTTTATGACTTTAAGGTTGAGGTAGACTGCTGTGTCCTTTACTTCTAATAAACTCCCTGTAAAGTCAGGCAGTGTCTTGCGTTCCATAGGCACTCTTTTATGGTTTTCTGAAATAAGCACACTGTGTCATGTGGATATGTACAGCATTTTGCATGAGCACCTAAGTTAATTGCAAGGACTTCTGTCTGTAGCTTATTTTTACCCAGTGTAACCCATAGATTTATTTAGTTGAGACAGAATCAACATAAACAAGAGTAACCAGCTGCTCTGTTTCAGAGACTCTGGTGGAGTTAGAAAACTGTAAGTCCTGGATTAGACCTTTAAAAAATCTTTCCCATTGATACCATTTACAGTGCACTTCTGATCCCTTTTTAAGAAAAATATACACTCCTGCCCCCCCCAGTTAGTATAATTAGATGCACTAAAGCATCTTCTGGAACATTATTCAAGGGAAATTTGGTCTCTGAGGGAGTGGGGAAGAGACAGAAGCCTTTACTAGATTTGGGCTAGGAGTTGACAGAGTTGTCCCTTCACGAATTTTATAAGACTTTTCATTTATTTATTTATTTGTTTATTTATTTATTTTTGTACTGGGGATCGAACTCATTAACTTGCACTTGCCAGGCAGGTGCTTAAGCCACTGAGCTAAATCCCAGCACCTTCATGAATTTTGAAGGCATAGATAGCATGGCTCATCTAGCTCTGTGTCTCCATCAGTTCTAGTAACTTGCCACAGGTTAAACAATGATACTAAATCCTACTTTTCTCCCTTTTGTGCTGGTAATCAAACTCATGACCTTGCACTCACCAGACAGGTGCTATGCCACTGAGCTGTGTCCCTGGTCCACACTGATAGTAAATTCTTAAACACAACTGTGTCTAAATCATGCTATTTCCTGGTTTATTACCTCAGACAAGTAATTTAAGTGCTATGTGGCACAATTTCCTTATCTACAAAAGGGGATAATAATAGTACCTACTTCAGAGGAGGATGGTGAGACTCAAGTGAACAGTAAAGTGCTTTGAACAGTATCTGGGAGTTCTCACTGAGTTGAGGCCATCATTATGGTCTTCACATTCATCCTGTCTTCTTGTTAGGACCAAACATAGCAAAAGGTGGTGACCAGGAAAGGAGCCCTGATGCCAAGTACTTGAGTTTCTTGCATAAAATGGGTCACTGGTGCATGTAAAGTGTTTAGATCAGGATCTGACAGCTACTTTACAGTAAATGTTCATTTCCTGTTTCTTAGACTAGTTTTATCAGTTTGGTTGATGAGTGGCTGCTTTGACAGGCACTGATTGGCTTAGAGTATTTTGATGAAACAGGGATATGGCCAGAATTAGGAGACAAAGTTGATAGCGGCCTGGTTCATGTAGGAGGAATAAAAGGGCATCACTGAGGACGAGGCTGAGGTTTCTGGGTTTTTAGGTCTGATTGATTGATTTGTTCATGTATCTGCTCAACAGATAGACACTGAGTGTGTCTGTTCTGGAAGCATTTAAAGCTGCTGTTTACTGAGGTGGAGAGCATTGCAGCATCAAAGTGGAAGGGTGTACGAAGTACTCAAATCAGCCGTGTGGAGCTTAAAATCAGCCAGGCATGGGGATGTAGATGCTCATAAGTGATCACTGAAGCCAGTGGTGAAGCATGAGACTCCCTAACAAGTGACTAGATGAAGATTTCACTGATAATCTTAGTAGGGATCTGGGACGGTGGGAGAAATCTCCAAGGAAGATTGAGATGGCTAATCAGAGAAGTGGAAAGAAAATAGACATTTTATCACAGCTCCCAAAGTGCAGTTTCTCCTTTCTTCTTCTCCTGTCACTATTTTTCTCTCTCTTTGGGGGGCATATAAATTCCTTTTAATTTAAAGATTTTTTTTGTCACAGTGTGTTAGCTACTTTTCTTGTTGCTGACACAAAATACCCAACACCAAAGATTAAAGGAGAAAAGGTTTATTTGGCTCAGTTTGTAGAGGTTTTAGTCCATAATCAACTGGCTTCAAGGGAAGGTAGCACATGGCAGAGGGGCAACAGTTTATGGTAGTGGAGACGTCAAAAGCAACAAGGGAGGGAGACAAACCTCTTTCCCTTATATTTTATCCAGTTTACTTAGATTAGAGCAGTGCCAATCCAATCAGTGGCCTGATCCAGCAATCTCCCATCCTTAATCTCAGCACCCTTAATTCCAATATTGCACTGTGAATGAATCACATACTCTATATTCAGTCACCTCCAAAAAATTCTATGACTGCATGAGGCTTTGGGGGTTATTTAGACACAAACCATAGCTATTTAGCATATGCAAACATAGTTCTCAAGTGAGTTAAAATTGATGTACCCAAAAAAAAGGGAAAGTATTTAGGTATGTAGGCAAATTATATTTTACAAATTGATTATTCTGCTAAAATAGTATTATACCACTATTTGGAAATGCAATGAAAGGGAAATAACATGAAATTTATCTCATATTCTTCTGCTTCAAAGCATTATTTCTGCTTTGATTTATAATTGTTCTTATAGTTATTACTTTCACATTCTTTTTTGTGACATAGGTACTTTTTGCTTTTCTGAATCCTTGTACAAAAAAAAGTCATGTGGCTCTAGAATTTTTTAACCTTTCCACTTAATTAGTAAAGAATCTATCATCAGTGTGTTTTTGTACAGAATCTTCAGCAGGTTAACAAAGAGTTTGCTAAGCTCAGTCGTATGTTGTCATGGCAACCTCCCAAGAGTGTTTTTGGTGTGTGTGTGTGTGTGTGCACATGTGTTCTCCTTTAAATTGGAATTCTGTGACCAGGTTCTTAAAATGTCAACTATTCATTTTTAGGTTTCTAAAGCAATGCTCAAACCCATAGAAATTAGGTTTTTAAGAGACTTTTAATGTTTTCTTCTTATATTTTAGGATCTATTATACTTTAAAATGCTAATAATCTCATTTTAAGTGCAAATATATCTGTATCTACTCGTCTCTAGATAGTTCATAATCTTAGCAATATTTCTTAGAATTATGAGGCATATCAGTTTTCTAAACGGGAGGTATTTCCAACAAAAATATCTAAATTATCAACAGTAAATAACTGTTTAAGAACCCATAAACAGGGGCTCCTGAATTGGGAAACATGCAGGGAAGCTGGATGCTTGTGCAGGGTCATGCAGGACACTACCTAGAAGTGGACATTAAACCCACAACCGGTCAATGCCTGCTCTGTGAGCTCAGGCACCAGAGCTGTGCTTGGTCTGGCTGTAACCTGTAAGGAACATATATGGTACCGCTTTATGAGTATGGGTGTTTATCTGGGAGAAATGATATCAGCCAACATTTATTGAACAGTCAGTTTGTGATGGGCGCTGTTCTGTGTATGTTAACCTGTATTAACTCAGTTTCCACAGTCACCTAGTAAGGGGTTCATGTTATTATCTCCACTTGACAGATAAGAAACTGAAGCTATATAACTTGCCCAGGCTCAAACAGCAGACAGGTAGAGAAACCAGGATTCAAACTCAGACAGGCTGGCTCCAGATCCCATGCTCTCGATTACTAAGTGTTACTTGGTGCTTTTATAACCCCTGCGGTAGAAATGCTGGGCTATTAGCATTAACGGTCCTTACTTTTCTCCTCTGACATGACCTGGCTTTGTAGATACCTGTGTGTGTCTCCGCTCTATGATCTTGAATTGCTTAATCATTTAAAGAGAATGTTCTTTCTTCTTCATTCAGAGTGAATATGGTCCCTCCATAGGCTGACGGGAGCTTCCCAGGCAGGCATACTTTGCTTGAATGATTTGGTAACATGGTGTAAAAGTTGTTTGCCAGCTACCAGAGCAATGCTGCTGATATTCTGAATTACTGCAGCCCTGCCAGGCTACTCATTCTGCTAGGATAACTCACCTTTGTGTCTCCTGCTATCCCCAGAACAGACCTTGCATTGAGTGCTCAGTCAGTATTTCTAAAAATGTGCTGAATCTCACTCCCATTTCCCCGCCCCCATTACTAACGAAGCATGTATAAGGCAGAGTCCTGAGCATGCCCTCCTAAAATGCTCTCCGCTCGCCACTGGTCATATACCACCTCCTTTTCCTCCCATTCTGGAGCAGCTAAGTTCTTTGTTGTTTCTTTCTCATCTACCTTCCACCTGCTCCTGTTTCTTTGTGCCTTGTTGCCTTCTAAGAGGAGAAAACTGTAAGCACTCCAAGTGGTTAGCATCTTCCCCTCTCTCTTGGTTCCACAGTACCTGTGAGCAAAGCTGAGTGGAAGGACCTGGACTTGGGTGGGGGGGGTGGCTCGCCGTGCTGGGGGGTGGGTGGGGTGGGATGCTGGGGGCTGGGGGGTTGCCTTCTTGTATTCACTCAAGGTGAGCAGGTTCTCATTGTATGCTCACACAAGTTCTCAGGGAGTTTCTAACTAAGCAACAAATGCCAATCAGCAGTAGGCTTACAAGACATGAGTACACGTAGTATGAACCCCGGCCTGTTATGCGATTTACCTGTTCTAGGACTCACTCACTTAACAGTTGCCTGTAAGAGATGGCTCAAAACATAACACGTAGAGTTCATATGGATACTGTCTGATTTAGGATTCTTCTAACACGGGATAAGCTGGGGTGCAATGCAATACAGATGAGTGGTCAGGGCCATAAAGGGGCATGGATTCTGTATTAATAGGTCCTCATAAATGGTCTTTACTGATATTAGATTGAATGCCCTGGGAATGGGCTTCTACTGGGGAAGGGACATGTTCCATAAATCAGAGTTAGAGCCCTCACACCGATCGGATGAACATGACACATGGTCAGGGGTGACTCAACTTCATTGACTTTTCATAACCATTTTCACTAATTCTCTTCTACAAGTCACCTCTTGGGCCAAGACCCTTCCTATAAATTTTACCTGGCCCTTCACAGGTTACGCTGTGGTCTCTGCACTTCATAGGAAATAGTATTGTTAGTCTCTTCTTCTTATTTTTTTTAATGAAACTTTGTTTTATTTTTTCATTCAATAGAAAAAAGTGAATATTAAAAAAAGAATAAGTATTTCGATTTTAATGGGTAACTCTCCTCTACGTTTCCCCTTCTCCTTTCCTTTAACCATCGCTGAAGTCTCTGTAGTTACCTCTCTCTGGCCCTTACCATTTCTTTTTTTCTCTCCTCTGGCTTTCCCTCTTTCTCCTTCTCTCCCTTTACCTGCAGGATAACTTTAGCTTTTAAAAAAATACAATTATATTCCCAAACGTGGACCCTTTCCTATGTTCCAGGTCAGCATTTCGGGGACTGTAATTTTTGACTCTGTAATGAGTCATGAAATTAATTTAGAGGCTCTGTCCACAACATGAAACGCAATAGAACTGAACCGAATATAACAGGAAGTAACAATGCAGAGCACAGAGTGGGGACAAGTCTTTTTTCAGGAAACTGTTCTGATGCAGAACTGCAGAATTCCAGGGCTGCTTTGTTCTGTAGAGCACACTTGCTTTTGTGAGTGACCGTCATGGTTTGGATTTATAGAGCTGCCTTGTTCTGGAACCACATGAATTTAAAAGGTTATCTCTGCACTGGCATCTAGGAACTCAACAAATATTTGTCAGATGAATGAACATCTATATGCATCATTCCTGTGGGCATAATTAGGAAAGGAAGAGGCAGAGACAAGAGAGGTTTCTGTGGAACAGCCACGGTGGATACAAACTGCAGGCCTGGGAGAAGACGCTACTATTGCTTCCCCGAGATGGGGAGCTGGGATAAGCATGTCAGAGAATCAGGTAGCAAGAAACCACAGCTGAGAGTTACAATGAAAACTGCATCAGACAAAGAGAGAAAAGTGACACCTTTCATTCTGTTATTTCCGAGATGAGTTTATGGAAACGAGGTGAATTTGGTAAAACTTCAGAGGAGGGCGCTCCTGAAGGTTTCCACAAAATGCAATTGTAGTTCGTTATTATTAACTGAAAGTATCCCGAATGAATTTAATGGAAACTCTGTGCCATGGTCTTTCATTTTGGGGAGTACCAAGCATCCAGTTTCTGGGAGCTCTCACGGGCTCACATGAGGTCTTCAACTCCCCTCTTGAAGTGTGCATGGTCTTTGGTCTCTGTCCCGGGTGCCATTTTTATTAAAACCTGTCTTGATCTGCTTTGTGTTGCCATCACAGAATATAAAGAAAAGAGGTTTATGTCGCTCACGCGTGGTTCTGGAGATTCAGTAGTGTGCGCGGTAAGGGGACACTGGTGGATGATGAGGAAGAGGAAGAGAAGTTACATAGTGAGACTGGGAAGGAGCTGTGCTCATTCTTTATAAAAACCCATCAAAGCCAGGCCTGATGGCACATACTACAGCATCCTGGGAGGCTGAGGCAGGAGAATCTCAGGTTTGAGCTTATCCCTGGGAAACTTAATGATTTAGCAAAGCAGGTGTCTCAAAAAAAAAAATCTTGGGATGTAGCTAGTGTGAAGGCTCTGGGTTCAATCCCCACTACCACAAAGAAAAGAAACAGGAAGGAAAGAAAGGAGGGAGGAGGGGACAGGGAGAAACAAAATCCTGAGGAAAACCTATCCCTTTTCATCCCATCCTAATCAGCTCCCACTTGGATTAAGCTCCCCACCTCTGCCCTGCCAGACTGGGGATGTAGGGGTTAGCACAGTAACTGTGGGAGAACAAACACCTGCAGGCCACAAGGAAACCCAGACGTAGTCCATGCATCTAGCGGGAGAGAGTTGGTCAGTGAGGTGGCAAGCGACAGGTGCCGAGTGAGAGTGTGTGACCCTGTGCCTCAGTCAGGCAGACAGCTGGCTGACATTCACAGGTTGTGGGGAGTGGCAAGTGTGGACCATGGATTGGGTCAGGCTGAGAAGAAATACAGCTGTTAGAAACATCAGGATGGGACAGCCGCTGAAGTGAGACATTGGCAGTTGAGTTGTGCCTTTAAATATAGATAAATTGTTCCATGTGTGACCCAGAATCACTTGACGTACAAAACCTAGTAAGCCTTCATTATGTGTCAGGTTCACCAACAAGTCTTTCATTATTGTATGAGCAATCTCCTAGGTTTAATATTTTAATGTTATTATTCCTTTTCCTTATGGTTTTAGGAAGAAATTTGATGAGTCACACCATGGAAATCAATTATGCAATGTTTTCGTAATTGACAGTTTGCACGTATTTTATAAACACATTTCTACCCTTTCTCCTATTTTTACGGGAACAGAAGGTCCTCAATAAACTGACCCATGGAGGACTTTATTCTAAAACTAGTACCTCTGTTCATGAACTTCATTCTTTCCACAATTTGGGGTGCAAATTAACTTGGATGAGAACTGAATCAAGTTCAGTGATTACGTCCAATGTTGACCATAAGGGCAAATTTGATTCAGGTTTTGTCCACTTCAGTTTGCAATCGGGATTGTGGAGAGAATTGTTTGGGAACCAAGGTACCACTGCAATCTTAAAAGACTGAGTCCGTGGACTATTATTTGGCCACAAAGAAGGAAAAATAGGGGACATTTGTAGCTGATGGGATTAATGTTAATTAAAAAACAAATCAGACAGATACGCAAGTTTAAATACATAGTTTCTCTTAATATGAGAAGCCCAGAATGTAAATAAAGGGCAAAATAAAAGCCAGGAAGGAGGGAAATCTTTTTCAAAAGGAAAGGGGAAAAGGATAAAGAAAGGCAACTGAAGAAAAAAATGGGAAAAGAGCTTTTGCAAATGGGAAGGGAAATGAGATGGAGGGAACAGAAAGGGATGGAGGGAGAGGAGAAACAGAAGCGTGAAGATGTGTTGAGAAGATGTGCAAATCCCTCATGATCAATTTACTTGTTCTGTACTGAAAGCATGTACGAATTTCAAAAAAAGTCTCAAGGATCACAATAAAGGTTCCAAAAACAAGAAAAGGGTGGGGGCTGTGAATTACTTGAGGGTAGGGTGCGTCTGCACTTGTAACCCCAGACCCTCACATGGTAGCTGGCTCATTAGTGAGTGTTAAATAAAATATGAATGAATGGTATTTGGCGTTGACTAATTTTACCTCTTTTAGGAATATTATGTAATAGTCAAGTGTGGGGGAGAACTGGTAGGATTAGCAAAGTGAAGCAAATGGTAAATACTTGTCAAGCTTTGATTTTACGATGGTTTATCTTTTGTTTTAGATATAGCAACTGGGAATCCTTGGTAGACCTGATTTTCTACCACATTCATTAACTTATACATTATGAGTAAGACAGGCTAACATGGATTCTATTTCTACTTATGTTTCCCCACTGCTTTCAAATTTCCGAAGCTCTTCAAAGAATGGCCTTCCCTATGTAACTAGCTCTTGAAATCCCTTGATCAACGTGCCTAGAACAGAACCATGATTTCCTGATTTGCATTTGTCTATTATTCCTGAATATGAAGAAGTCTTAAAAAATTTTTGCTTTCCTTTTTTTTTATTTAAAGAGAAACAAAAGCATGTAAAGGTTAGAGATAATACAGAATTCCAAAAAAAGATAAACAATAACAAATCACTAGTTAATAAATTACATATTGTCCTCTTAGAAATAGTTGTTCAAGTTACAAAATTAAAGCATACAAAGTAGATAGTCAAACAGTGAGACTGTAAACAGCTACGCATGCATGAGTCTCTACATGTATTTCTATCCTTTCTGAATTAGAGGGAAAAACAAAACTTAGCAAGACAAAACAAAATAAATTCCTATAAAAACATGAAACCAAAAAGTCATATAAAACCACAGTGATCTACAATGATTGCTGTGTTGTTTCTTGTTATCTTCAATAGAATTGTCTATATCATCAGGCATAATTGAATATAGCAGTATAATTGAGTATAGCAGTACATAACAATATTAGTAAAACTAAAACATTGTAGACAGTATAAAACTTCAAAGGCAGGTAATAATCAAACCATAGTGGATATTCTAGTGGACTTTGTCATTTTTACCTTTACCTAAAAGTGGAAATTTCTCTGTTCTTAAAAATCTTCCTCTTAAATCTACTTTTCATTAATGTGAAAAACACTCTTTATGAAATGGCTCATATTTATTACTAAAGGGTCACAGTTTCTCTTCTTCTGTTTTGTGATGTCTGCAAAATAACAAAAATGTCTGCATAAAATGTTTCCCATTCTTACCCTGAAGAAAAAAGGGATTGATACCTCTTAATTTCTTAACCACTTTGTTTTACTTTTTATAATCATGCTAGGAATTCATTGCTTAATGTCAAAATAAAAGCAATTAGTGCATTGGAAGTATTGTACATCAGAGTAATGTATTCCTTTTCTGAAAATAAATCTTTTTAGGCTCATTTCAAAAGACAAATAGCTCCTTTATCATGCAGTTTGAAATTTAAAAAGTTAACAAGAATTAGTGTTCTCAAATACATTTTTTTGGTAGTAGAATACAGCTAATTTTGGAAGCACCAGGAAATACTTAGCAAATAGAAAAAGGGCAAAAAATGTAATTTTAGGTGTCTTTTTGGCAACTCTACATAAAATGATATTTGAAATTTCTCAGACCAGTAAGTTAGTATATACTCTTTCCTATTTGTTGTCATTCCTACTACTGCAAAGATTTTGCTTTTGCAAGTTTAAAAAAATTGATATTAATTCTAATGATATAATTATTTGATACATTTGCCTGTTTATCCTTTCCTTTCAGCCTTTAATAATTTTTGTTTTTATACCTGGAAACTTGGATGTGTTTTCCAACAGCCTCATGATGAGAAAATCCATCAGTGTTGTCTGAATTCTTCACAAACTGTAGCTTCCCCAAGCTTGTCTGTGGCTTCTAGAGATACACAGACACAAACAGA
This sequence comes from Hydrochoerus hydrochaeris, assembly GCA_004027455.1. Lineage (NCBI taxonomy): Eukaryota > Metazoa > Chordata > Mammalia > Rodentia > Hydrochaeridae > Hydrochoerus > Hydrochoerus hydrochaeris. Next base: position 214,710 of record PVLA01002564.1, on the reverse strand, counting down.
CTTGTGTGGACGGGGCCAGGATGGTAACCACTCTGTGTGTGTGTGTGTGTGTGTGTGTGTGTGTGTGTGTGCATGTGTGTGTGTGTGTGTGTGTGTGTGTGAAGACAGCACCACGAGATTTTCTAGAGTGTATTTAGAAATCATCAGATTCAGTTTTCTGATCTTAAAAGAAGGCCTCAAGCAGGTCAGATGCTCACTGAGAGTTACAGAAGCTTTAAGATTTAAGCTGAGACTCAGATTTATTTCATACTCAAACCAAACTCCAGTGACTTTGTCTCCTAAGTCTGGCAGCTGAAATTTACCTGTTAAGTATAGCTTGAAATGGGTGAGTACCCATGGACACAGGATAGCAAATAACCCAGCTAGCAGACAGCAAGCAGCTTGGCACCAAAGAAATAAAATGAGAAAAATGCAAAGCACATAGAAGCAGTCCTCAAAATGTGGTCCTGAGTATTCCAAGAGCATTTCAGTGGGTCTTTTATGCCAGAGAGAGAGAAAGAGAGAGAGAGAGAGAGAGAGAGAGAGAGAGAGAGAGAGAGAGAGAGAGAGAGAGAAAGGAGAGAGAGGGGGGATTCTAGGTAGCCAGTTATGCTTAAGTGAGTCTGATGAAGCAATACAAAAATGTTTAATAACCCTTGAATGCTTGTCTTCTTAGTATTCTTTGGGAAAAATGGGAAATAGAGTATACATAAAGCACTTTTGTTGATATCAAAGTATTATGGTTGACTCGAGGAAAAGGACTTGTATGATTGTGTATGCTGGGAGCCAAACTCACTGCTATTTTCACCGAACACCAACTTGAAATAGTGCATGATGCTTGTTCATCCCTGTTTTCCCACTTTGGGTATCTGGCAAACGCTTCCCTAACAAGGCAAGTCTGCTACAGCCGGGAAAACCATTGACAGTATTTATTACTAGTGATAGATCTTGCAAGTGAAAATCAGAAGTTTTGAAAACATTTTGATAATTACCACTATCAGCACTACTTACAGGTTTTTTGATAAGATCAGAACCAGTCTTAACAAATGTGATATTTTAATCATCTGTGATGAAACACGGTACCGTTTGGAATATCTTAACTCATTGATTTTAATATAGTATGACAAGTTCATTGATAAGGTTTCAGTTCTACACAGTAAGTGAACTTCAAGAGGCTTGTCAGTATCAAAGAAAAATATCTACAGCTATCTGAGAGTCTATTAAAATTCCTCTTTCCTTTACAACTCTGTATCTCTGGGAGGTCAAATTTCCTTTATATACTTCGACCAAAGCATTATGGATTTGGAAAGATTTGGGGATGTAGTGGTCTTCCATTAAACTAGATATATTGCAAACATCTAAAACTTTTTTTTTTTGGTACTGGGGATTGAACTCACTACCTTGTACCTGCCAGGCAGGCACTTGTGGTGCAGAGCTAAATCCCCAGCCCTTCTAAAACATTTCTTGTTTCATCACTGTATTTTATTTTAAAAATATAATTAATATTAATTAAATATATTTAAAGCAATGTTTATTGGGTTTGTTGTTAATTTATTTTATTTTATTGTTTATTAATTAATTAATTTATTTATTTTTGTGGTACCAGGGATCGAACTCACAACCTTTGCACTTGTCAGACAGGCGCTTATGCCACTGAGCTAAATCCCCGGCCTCACTGTTTATTTTTTTGAGACAGGGTCTTGCTATGCAGTTTAGTCTGTCCTTGAGCTCATTTTGTAGCCCTGGCTGGCCTCAAACTCACACCAATCCTCCTGCTTCAGCCTCCCAAATGCTGGGATTACAGGCATGCACTACCATATCCAGCTGTTGTTATTTTAAATTAATTAAAATATTTACAGTAATGACATATGGTAAATATCAGTGAGTATAATTCATAAGCCAAACCTTACTGGGGTCCTCAGTGATTTCTAGAGGGATTCTGAGACTAACCAGTTTGAGAACTAATTGGTGCAGAGTATTTATTCAACATGCAGCTGTCAGTTTACTAAGAGCATCACTGCATTATAGCCTTGCTCAGTGTTTGCCAGCAGAATGATATCCTTGACTGGTTGAAGAAATACTTATTTATTCTTTGTTGTTAAGGAATGAAAGAAGCAAGTTGTGCTAGTTACTTTCCTATCATTGGGACAAAATACTTGACACCCACAGTTTAAGAAGGAGAGTTTTATTTTGTCTCAAGATTTCAGAGGGTTCAGTCCATAATCATCTGACTCCAAGGCAGAAGCAGCATAGGTAGAAGAACCAGCTAGAGGGAAGCCACTCAGCCCATGGCAACCAGGAAGCGGAGACACAGGAACTGTGGACAAGTGCCCTCTCTTCCAGGTGAGCCCAGGTGAACCCCCTTCCCCAACCAGGCCTCACTGCTGAACAGTGCATTCAGCCATGAACCCCTCAGTGGATTAAGTCACAGGTGAAGATAGCACTGCTACCATCTGCTAAACGTGACACTTTGGGGTCACATTTTAAATCTGAACCATAACAAACGTTCTCTTTTTTCTTCAGTTTTTATTTTTATTAACCCTCGTTTTTCCTCCTAAGCATTACATTCCTGTGGGGAGTTGGTGCATGTACATGTCATGTCTCAATTCTTTTCTCATCCCATTTTCTTTCCCTCTTTCCATCTTATGGTCCCCTTTCCATTTGAAAAAGACCTAGCTCTCTACTTCCTATTATCTGTCTTTTAGTTTGCTCTAAAATTCCTCTCAAAAAATGGTATGAACCTTTTAGAATGCTTTTAGGTCCAATTAACAGGACAGCTATCTCCACTGGCCGAAATAACAAGGCAGTTTCTTACCTTCCTGGGAAGGCGGTAGGTAGCGTAGCCTCCAGCGTGAGCCGGTTCTGGAGCTCCATGTGACCATTCGGTCCTCAGGTTCCTTCTGAATGTCCGTTGCCCCACCCTCCTCATGACTGGTTTTAAACGCTCTTGCTAAGCCTGTTCTGCTGGGCCCTTAGTTTATGGTGAGTGACTTCAAATGATCATTTGTATTACATGGATACATAACCATATATATAACCACAATGACACAAGCTAAATAATAAGTGTTTCATGGTTCCCCAGTTCACTGAGAAGTGATTTGCATTAAGTACCTAACAAGAGAGGAATGAATTCTGTGGGAAAACTTGAAGGCCCAACAAAGAATTCTAGGCTTGATAACTGGGAATCCTGGAATCTGGACCCAAGTTGGCCCTCTTGAACCTGGCCCAGTCTGTCTGGGATATGGCTCTGCTGTCTGCAAAATGACAGCTCAGGCAAGAATGTCATTACATGATCACTGGCTTTCTAGGTGATTTATTCACTTGCTCACTCCTTAATGATATTTATCCAATATTTTATAAGCCACAGCAGAGAACAGGAAGGCCATGTGTTCTTCCTCCTGCACCACATGTACACTGAAAGCCCAAAGGCAGTGAGACCCAAACTGGCTTTTCATTCATGGGACACTGTGGAATGAACAGTTTAATGCCCTTGGCAAAACACGCTTGCTGCAAAACTCATTAGGGAACACTTACATCTCAGGTTATTTTCTCATCTTATTAGAATGTAAAATTCAAGCAGACATCAAAACATAGGGCCACAAACATCTCCTGAAAAAGAGAAATGTTTATCTGGGAAAGATGTTTACAGGCCTGGCTGGCTGGGACTGTTCCGGTTCTCTTGGTATCAGACAGAGCCCGGTGCAGGGAAACAGGACACCAGGAGAGCAGAGATGGCCAGGGGAACCCAGCTGGGCACCCTGAATATCCACAGATAGCTCATGGTGTGGCTGTCAGATAAGATGCTCAGATGTTAGATAAGGGGCCACCTCTTTAAAGCAGGCTGCCAAAACGTTACAAACCTTCCCCATCTGCAGCGTTACTTGATTTTTCTTCTCATGTGAAGTGTTGAGATAGCTGGCAGTATTTATGTCTCAGAAGAGGATTAGGAGTCATGATCATTCCCTTGAACAATATTTGAATCACTGTCAGGTGAAGCAGAAATTGTTCTTTCTTCTTTCTTAACCCAGTTATGCCAAATATTGTAACTGTTTTGAATTTCTGCATGAAATTCATGTGTGTTACCTAGAAAAATTCAAGGAACAAAAATTTGAAGGGAAAAACATTGTTATATTCCATTGTTATGGTCATTCCAAACATGAAATGCTGGGCACTGAGGCTGGCATGCCTGCCTCCCTCTCCCCTCCCCCTCCCCTCCCCTCCCCCTCTCCCTTTCTCCCTCTTCTTTTGTGGTGCTTGGAAATCAAACACAGGGCCTTGTTCATGGTAGATAAGTGAGACTAAGCTTCTTGAGGTGTTTTGGGGGCTGGTAGGTAGAATATATTAGGAGAAAACCTGGGGTGGCTGAAGAGAAAGTCCTTCCCACAGTTAGAACTGTCCACAGTTCTCCAGAGGACTCAGCAGAGGCTCAATTGCCTTCTGTGGCCGTGTTGTGGTGTTTCCTCATTTGGTCTGATATTGGCCAAAGTGATACGGAATGAAAGTCACTTCTAAGATTCTACAGTTGTCATAATCACAGTGACAAGTCCTTTAATAAGCAGGATCAACAACACCTTGAAGCAGACAGTAGGCGATTTATACACCGGGTATTTATTAAGTACCTACTGGTGTACATATCAAAGACTGTCCTAGACCCTGGGTACAGTAAAGAACAAGACTGACAAAGCCCTCCAGGGCTCCTGTGTCCTGGGGTAGGCAGACAGGCTTTGAACCAATAAACATGTAAATACAACAGTTTCCTCTTAGGATGGCGGAACCCAAACCAGGAAATGAGAGAGTGACTGGAGCAGGGAAGAATCAGCTGCTGTTTCTCGCATTGGGTGTGAAGGCAGGTCTCTTAGGGGTGATAATCTTTAAGCTGCGAACTGAATGAGCAGGGAGAGTGCCTAGAGAAGAGTGTGAAGCAGAGAGAGGGGCAGAGCAAAAGGTCAGGGCAGGAACGAGCCTGGCACACTTGGGGAGCAAGCAGAAGATGGGGTGAGAGGCACCCAGGAATGTGCTATGGGACGGAGTGGGGCATGGTAGGGACCAGAGGACCAAGGACCTCTCCCTGCAGCTTCCTTGTGATTCTGAGCCCACCCAGTGGGAAGCTGCTGGGAGACTTCTCAGGCAGAGTGGCATTCTCTGATTGAAATCTCTACGAAATGCCTCGAGGTGCTTTCTGGAGATGGACTGCCCGTCCCAAGATGTGAGCGGGAAGGGAGACAGGAAGAACCTCAAGAGGAGTGTGGCTTCACAGCAACCCAGAGAAAAGGTGTTTCTAGAAAGAGAAAGAGTAGGCAGCAGAGCTAAACACAGAGAAATGGCTCTTGGGTTAGGCAACAAGAAGGCTACCAATGGCCTGGATGGGTGAATTTCACTTGATCTTCGCCAAAAGACTGAGAAGGCATGATGGGTGGATTTTGTGGGTGATAACCTTGTAAGCCCACCTGATGGGAATTTAAGAAGAAAATGGGAGGAGACTAAGAGGACATTGTCCACTCTTTCAAACACTGCTGCTGTGAAGGGGTGCGAAGAAGTAGGAGCAGGTCTGGAGGAGAACGTGGGTACAAGGCCTCACTGCTAAGCTCTGTGTTGCTGCAGTAGATTCTCTGGGTGTGGATGGCAAGAACTCTGCAGGGGGCAGATGCTGCAGTGAGTGAGTGAGTAATTGCAGGAGGGAGTCCCTTGAAAGGACGCTGTGAATTATTTTGCATTTTTTATTGAAAACCAGAATTTCGTTATTTTTGGTGTTGACTAATTTGTTGACATTTTCCTCTATTAAGCTAGATCATGTGAAATTGCCAATATGGACACATTTCTGAACTATAAAACAGCAATTTCATAGAATTCCATATAACAATTTAACTTGGTTTTAAATTTCTTTCATGGATCCTTAGAATTTATACATTTAAAAATAGTCTCAGTGGTGAGTTGCAACTATAGAATGGAGAGCACACTCTCCACCCTCAGTCACCTGAGAACAAATTGCAGGGCTCTCTTTCCCTTATGCTTTAGTGGGTATTTCCTTATTTATACAAATAAGGTTATTTGCCTGAAAAATCACCATAATATAGTAAAATCAGCAAATTAACATCAGTACATGGCAACGTCTAATCCTTGGAACCCATTTTTTCCCTGGTTGCTCCAATAATACCTTTAATTTCAAGAGGATCCAGTCCAGATTCTCATTATGCATTACGTCTCCTTAGTCTCCTTTATTTAACTGTTTCACTCGCTTCCTTGATGCTTTGAGGAGTGCAGGCCATTGTTCTGCAGAATGGTCACTCTTGTGACTGTGCCCTGGTTGATTTTAGTGGCCAAGAGAGTCATACTTCTAGTCAGCATTCTGTCACTACAACAAAATACCTGCGAGAATTACTTTATAAAAAGATAAGGTTTATTTTGGCTCCCACTCTGGAGGTTCTTGTCTATGGGCCAGGTGTCTCCATGACTGCTGGCCTCTGTTGAGATGGCGTATCATGGTGGGAGCAGGCAGCAGAGCAAACCTGCTTACATCACAAGCCAGGGCGGGAAACAGGAACTGGAAGGGGGCTGGGGTCTCATAATCTCCTTTGAGAGACACCCCGCCCCCCAGCAATGACCTAAGGGCCTTCCACGGTCCCACCACTTCCCAAAGTTGCCACCAGTTGGGGACCCAACCTTTTAACACATGGAACTCAGGGCACATACAAGATCTAAACTGCAGCAAAGAACCAATGGCAGAAGTGATTAGGTATAAACGTGACCTCCTTGGTGGCTTGTTTCAACATGCAGCCCTGCTGAAAACATTCCTGTCAACAGACCCACAAGGAACTGAAGCATGTAGCCTATAACTAGTGGGAAACGGAGGCTCGTCCACCAAGCGAATGAGCTTGGCAGTGGGTTCTCCAGCCCAGGTAACCCTAAAGTTGTTATTGTTGGTAGTAGTATTATAGTAGTAGTATTAGTAGTAGGTAACAGTTTGACTGCAGTCTTGGGGAAGACCTTGAACCAGAACCTTCAAGCTAAGCCACTCCCAGATTCCTGAGCCTCACAAGTGTGGCATAATGAATGCTTGCTGGCTCAAGGTTCATAATAAACGCAAGTAGGAGTGTCACAGATGAATGGTGAGTTCTTTCCATTTTATCCTACCAGGAAACCATTCTTCAGTCCATCCTATTATTGACCAGGTTTATTTTGATCCCTTGATTAATAGGGTATCCTCTGAACTTTTCCACAGTGAAGTTACTCTTTTTCTTTTAATTAATGAATATGAAAGGTATTTTGAAACTAAGAAAATTTCCTTTCTTCGTTGAACTTTCCATCTCGTCATATATTTTTCCCAGTATGAAATCTTGATTTACTATTAATACAAGGGGGGTATTTATTTATTATCAATGGGCCATAATCCGTGGCTGCCACTATTTATTTTGATGTTCAAATTGTTCCCAATTTTGCCAGTCCCCCGGCCTGCTCCTGTATCCTTTGGACACATCCTCATCATTCTTAAAGTACTTCCCTGATTTCTGGTACAAGATGTTTTAGGCTCATCATGTTCTTTGTCTGTCCCAGTCCTGAAATCAGTCATTTCTCCAAGGATCCCTGGTTCTTCTTAGTGGAAAATGGTATTAAAGCTATGATCTGGGCACTGGGTGTACCTGCCACTGGAGGGTCACTGTTCCCAGGCCCACTCAAAAAAATACACATATTTACATGCATATACATGTAAGCATAAATGTATATATGTAGATACATACATATCTATTTTATAGTATACATTTAATATCTTTAATATTTAAATATAAGCAAAATATAGGTTACATATTTAAACCCATAAGTTTATATTGATATCTCTAATTATAGGTTGTCCTGAGTTTATTCTATCCTTTTCACTTTCCCTATTAGTAACTACCTCCCCCAACAGTGACGAACTTGGCTCTGATTCCCTTGCTGTATTTACTGAGCTGGTTAATCCCCCTAATGTAACCAGTCTCCTGTCGCCCTGCAGGGTGGCTCTTCTGCCATGTCAGTGTCTCTATTCAGACTCTGGCTGCTCCTACTGGGTAGGCACTTTCGAGGACATCCGTCCCCTCACCCTCCATGAGAATCCCATGCCTTCCTCTGTCTACAAGGTTCTGATGGCTTCTTCCTGTTGCCCCTACACGTGGGTCTCTTTCATGCCACTCAGGCTTTACCTCCCCACTCTGGACCTACCCTCTGCAGGGATGCCCTCTGTTATGGGTTAAAAACTGGTGGTCAACTTAACGCCAGCTGGATTACATCAGCATGGCTCTGAGTGTAGATGTTTCCCTGAGGAAAGTTGCCAGCATAAATAGAGACGTGGAGAAGGAGAAGGCAGATTCGCTGAGATGTGTTAGGTGTTGTTGTGTTAATGCGTTGAGCGTTGAGGCTCTGTGGGTTCTCCTACATGTTGCTGTTTGAGCTGTTGGTTCTCCTGGAGGAGCTCTGGTCCTCACATCGAGCATCACTTCCTGGCTCCAGAGGGGAAGACATGTGCCGCTTGGTCTCCAGGATGAACTCGTCACACTGGCTTCCTGACATGTACTCGACTGTGCTTGTCGTTGGAGGAGCTCAGGGCCTCCATGTCGCTGAGGATGGCTGTGGTGCTTTTCAGGACAGCCCTGGTCTTTGCTGTGAGTGTGACTTCTTGGCGCCAGCGTAGAACCCTCAACCTACCAGCACAGCTCCTTCACCCTGCTGGCATAGACTTTCTGGCTTCCACTGCTGACCCTTGGGCCTTCCCAGCACGGATCCGTAAAAGAGACTGGCCTGAGTCCTTCTTGTGGGCTCTAGACCTCCAGCTGGACTAGTGGGAGGCATTGTGGTGAGTTCTGGGTCTTCATCTGGACTCACATGGGACATTGCTGTGGGATTCAGACCCTTGGCTAAATATTCTATGTCTTTGGTGTCGTGGACAGATTTCCTGCGTTTTCTTGTGCTAACCCTGGGTGACCATCGTAAATTAATATTATAAACTCCGTGTCCTGACTCTGATTGTTCTCTGCACAACCCTGACTACAGCACTGTCCTCACCTTGCTTGGCCTGTGGCTCCCACTCTGAGACCTGCTGTCCCAGATGGAGCCCCGTGAGCACCGACACCCCAGGCTGTCACAGGCTGCATTCTTGTGCAGACGTCTACCTGCCTGATGGCTTTAGGGCTGGCTTGTGCAGGAGGAAGGGGCAGGACAGGTTGATAATTGTGTAATGGCTGTCAGCAGGAAGGGGGCATTCTGTTCCCTGACAGTTGAATTTTTTATTTCTTCTATAGTCTGGGTTCCAAATTTCTTGTTATACTGAAATATCTTGGAAAGCCTGTTGAAATACAAATCCCAAAGCAAGCAGGGTAGGGGTGGGGAGAAAAGAAATAACAAGAGTAAAAATAGGAGCAACCAAAATGTCCCTAGAAAATAAGTAAATTGGCAGGGGTGGGGGTGTGTGCGCTCAGCTTTTATTTTATAATTTTGGACTCTTTAAAATTTCTACACTTCTACTTTTGTTTATCTTAACAATAGTAACAGGTTATGGACTATGTTTTATGTATGATTTTCAGTATGCAAAGCACGCTTAGCATAATTTTTATGTTTTTAAAGAAGGATGCAGAATTCAAGGCCTTATTGATGGAGAGTTTGATCCAGTACTCTTGGGTTAAGCCTGGAAATCTGTATCTTATAAAATCCTCCATTTGAAGGTAGGGCTCTGCTAGTCAAGAGCCACTGCTCATTTGGAACTTTCCAGGCAGGTGGAGCACAGCTGCCTGCATATTCAGTGGGCAGAGCAGCCAGCATTCCTTCCCAGAGCTTTAGGGACCAGGTGAAGCCACATGAGTGTCTTTCTGAAAACCTGGACAATTAGATATTACTTCGAAGACTCCTGTGGATACCCTTTTCCAAAAGGCAGTTTTTCTGATTCTTGTTGTTAGTGAAATGAAGGAAACCTTTGAAAAGATGTAAGTTAAGTACCCTTCAGAACTGTCAAGCCCATCGAAAGCAAGTAAAGTCGGAAAAACTGTCACTGCCAAGGAGAGTGAAGGGAGACAAGGTGAGTAGATGTAACATGTTTTGGATGGGGTCCAGGAATAGAAAAAGGATATTAGCCAGAACTAAATGTGGGCTTTAAGCTAAGAATAATGCATCAACATCAGCCCAGTAATTGCAAAACTATACCTTACTAATGGAAGATGTTAATAAGTTCAGTGTCCAGCATTGAGAACTCTATACTCTGTACAGTGTTTCTAACGAAGTTAAAATGGTTCTATATTAAAATTTATTAGAAAAAAGATCCAGATTGCAAGAGATGGAAAGATTTGACATGAGAGACTCAATGGTAACATTTCTTAAATAACCAGCAAGTGGTGGGCCTTTCAGAATGGGCAAGAAGAATACAAGCAGGGTGTCATTACCTGCATGGGAGAGATAAGACATGTTGTAGTCAGGAACTGCAAGGAAAACAATTACATACAAGACATTATTACATACAGAATTATTTTATAATAGTCACCCAAAGAGTTCAATACAAGAAGTGCAAGAAATCTGTCCACACACTAACACCCAAGGAATCCAGCTGAGGCCCTGGAGCCCACAGCAGTGTTCTTCATGAGTCCAGCTGAAGACCTAGCCCCCTTGACAATGCCTCCCATGAGTCCAACTGGAGGCCAAGAGCCCACTACAATGACTCATGCAAGTCTGTTTCACTGATCTGCACTTGGAAGGCCTAAGGCAGCAGCAGAAGCTAGGAAGTCTATTCTAGTGGGATGAAGGATACGTGCCAATAGGCTGAGGGTTCTACACGGGAGCCAGCAAGCAATGTTCAATGTAAGAACCAAGGCGTCCCCGAAAAGTACCACAGCCATCCTCAGTGATGACAAGGTACCGAGCTCCTCCAACAATGAGAACAGCCGAGTTCATATCAGGAAGCCAGTAGTGTAACAAGCTTCTCCAGGAGACTGACCAGCACACCATCTTCCCCTGACGAGCCCGGAAATGATGCTCAGAGTAAGGACCGGAACTCCCCCAAACCGAACCACAGCCATTCTCAGTGACAACAAGGTCAGGAGCACCTCTGATGAGGAGAACAGAAGGTTGATAAACTCCTCTAGGAGAACCAGCAGCAACAGGAGAACTAACACCACCACCGATAACTAACAATGTCAAGGAGAACCCACAGTGCTAAACTCTTTCTCTCCAGTTCTGCTTTTTAGCTTGGCAGCGATCCTCAGGTGGGCCATCCACACTCAGCACACGCTGGCTGACGCAGTTCAGCTGATGTTACATGTTGAACAATCCACCGATCCACCACCAGACACATGGAAATTACTGCAACTCTTTGGTTTGAACTTGTAAGAGTGACAGGCGATGGCTGCTGCTGTTCCAAGGAATACGAGGACAGAAGGGACACAGTTCCCAAAGTTTATCATAGAGGACAATTAACCTAAGGGGGAATCTGGCCCTGCATATAGGCAGACAGAAAAGAACACTCTAGAAAGAGCAGCTGTCTTCTTTGTCCCTTGCAAACAGCTGTTGTGTGCTTCTTGTGCCACTTGTCCTTTACTGGCAGAAAGGTCTTCTCACAACCAACCCTGTGCCCTGCAGAATAACCAGGTCCTGATTTCTGTTGCTGCATCTCAAAGTTGAGGCCATGCTCATTACCTAGCAGTTGGATGTTCAAGTTCAAACCCCCAAAACAATACAGCCAAATATCAGCAGCCTCGCCTACAGTTTGTAACAGTGCAACTGAAACAGAGAAAATTTGCATGTCTTTTTATCCTGAGGGTAGGGAATGTGTCCTACTAATGGGAGAGAAACCACACAGCTTACCAACTGGATCCAGAGTTGGTTAACCTTTACTTATTTCAAGTCAAAAAATCATCAAGTTTCATTTTTCGAAAACCAAAAGTTCTGTAAAAGAACACAGATGACATTTTTATTTTGTAGTCGTCAGAAAGAACGTAAAAAGAGTATCTTACTGCTGTACTTAGATGAATAAAAATATTAATGACTGTGGTTAGAATGTAAGGACTGCTATCCCTACTCACTGCCTCTCTGTGTTCTTGGGTAGCAACATATGTGTTTTCAACTGCTAGAACAATCTCCTTCCTCCTTGCCAGGGCCGTCCGGTAACAGCACTGGGGCTGGGTGTGCTACATGTGTTTTAGCTGCTGTGTTGGTCAGGGCTCAGTTGCAGAAGGCATAATCCGCCCTGGGCAAAGTAACCAGAAGGTGATTGATTTTAAGACTTTACATGGCTTTCAGAATCCCTCAAAGGGTGGAGAAACAGGCTGTTGACAAAGCTTTCATGGATGATCCCCAAACCAGATGGCAAACCATCAAGGTAACCACTGCATCTGACTCTATCGGGAAGCTAGCACAGCAGCACAGCCTCCAAAACCAGCCACCTCAGCTGTATTCAAAAATCTGCCAACTGACGACCACGTTGCCTTTGCACAGTCTGCAAAAATAGGTACCTACATCCTGCTTCTTTCGACATGATTCTATTTCATGACAAAGCATCTTACAGATACAAGCAGTAGATAGTACCTAAGTCACATTTTGAACTCAAATTGCAAAGGAGTCTGGGATATTAGTGATAGGTTCTGCTAGTCTGTTGTTTAGCTACATCCTCCCAACTTGGTAATGGACCCAGAGAAACAACTTACTCTCCAAGAGTAACTTCTACCTTCTCCTTCTCATTCCAGAGATAAACCTCCTGCTCCCTTTTTGCGCATGTGCTGAGCACTCTCCACTCCCAAGACTCGACAAAAACCCAAGCCTCTACCTCCAGCCTCCAGTAAATCTTCCCGTCTCTGTTTTACACAGGTAGGTGCTCCTTCAAATCAGCTGTTAACATGTCACTCTGCACACCTCCAAACTCTTCCCCCAGCCAAAACTGATAAAAGTAACCTCACTTCTTTGTTCTCCTTTGAGAGCCTCTGTACCCCCTGTCCCGTGAAGCTTTCCCGTGCCCGCATTAAAGGCCTCCTCCTTTGTCTCCTTCTTATCTCTCTCATTTTCTCTGCACAGCTTCAGACTGAGTGCCAAAAATACTCAATCAACTAGTACTTGCTTCTTACCCTCCACACACTGTAAGGAGAGTTCGAGTGGAAATAGAACAATTGCATGTATCTTATCTGGCACGGGCTGTCCCACTGGCCAGCTGTCTAACTATGCCTTCTCTTTCTGTTACAGAAGAATTTAAAAGTCCAAGATCTCTGGCTGTGTGCAGTTCTAGCATCAGGGCCAGATGAGGCTTCTTGTAGCCTAGAGACCTGTAAACAGAGATCGCCTGATGCTCCTACATTCACTGATGGCAAAGGAAATAAAAACTCTCAGGGGGACAAGAGAGTGCTTGCATCTGGACATCTGCAATGGACAAAGCCCACCAGGTGACAAGTGGGAAATGAGTTAGAAAAGAACTTCTGAGAGAGAAAGAGAGAGTGCTGGAGGAAGAGGGGTGTGGCAGTGTCCCCCAGCAGCAGAGGAAGTGCAGCCATTCAGCTCACTTTCCTGCAAATGTAGGGATCAGTTTGGGAGATGAGGGAAAAATATGCTTTCAAAAGGCTGCTTGCTTCCTAGAATATAACAGCTGCCTTGTTTTTAAAACCTCTCTGAATTTACACACAAAAATAGAACAGCTAGGGAGCAAAACCAAACACCACCGACAAACATACCTCAGAACTGCACAGGGTACCCTCAGAATCTCAAGACTGTCTGCCGGTGGTGGAGTATAGCACCAATAGACGGGGACCTGCACGATGTCAGTGTTGGCACAGAAGGAAGAAGTGAGAAGGCAGGAGCAGAAGCTCTCACAGCCAGAGTCGAGGAGGACACAGAGCAGCTAGGAGCGCTCAGCTGACCCTGGGAAGGGCTCACCAGCTCAAGGCCACGCGAGTCCTAGAGTTCTTAGTGAGTCCTGACAGGGGCTGAAGCCGTGTAGACCACATAAACTCTTGCTATCAAGGGGCCAAAGTCCCTTCCAGGACAGGAACTGATCTGCTGACCCTGGAATCAAAGTGGAGCAAGACACTGACAAGGAAGATGAAGGAAAGGGAAAACAGGGGAAGGAATGTGGAGAGGGAATCAGCAAGCAAGGGCCTGGCCCTAAAGACGTCACTGACAGAAGCAAAGGTGGAGTCCTGTGGAGCTAGGAAAGCTTTCCTGCACTGCACCTCCTTCTAATGGCCTGGGAAAGTGAGCAGCAGAGGAGCACAGGAGCCAAGCCTAGATAAAGTTGTCAGAAGAACAAAGGGGCACAGAGCAGAAGAACAGCCCGACGGGCCATGAAAGCACAGCAGAAAGGCAAGCCAAGAAAAGAGGCCAGATGTGCACTCTACTATTTAGAAATAAATATAAAAGTTTAAATTCCAAAAGAAATGAAGATGCTGAGAAGATTTTAGGGAAAACTGTCACATACTGATAATAGACAAACAAGATTAAACATGGGGAGTAGGAATTTTGGAAAAAGTAAAGCAAAGCAAGGGAATGAAAAAAATCTAAAAAAAAAAAACAGTAAGGAGAAGAAAAAAACTTTTCTGGAATAAAAAATCTACTTAACACTATATAGTGAAAGTATATACCACATACCTAACAATATTACCCAGAATGAGTAACACTGGGATGTAATATAAGTGAACTAAAATTTAAAGGGAAAAAACTCTTTAGACTTCTTCACAAAAAGGAGCAAGTGACATTTAAGGGGGAAGAAAAACAGAGCATCATAAGGCTTTTTGGATGCAATACCTTAGGCCAGAAAAAAAGAGTAGAGTAATATATTTCAGATTTTCAAGGAAAGAAAGTGTGAGTTGAGGATATTATTCTCAAAGCTTTAAGCATAAAAACAGAGAGAGTTTGTTGCCAATAAGTAAAAACTCAAGGATTGTTCCATTGAGCCCTTCTTAAGGAGTCTTGTGGGGAATGAGCTATAGACAATCAAAGTGGCTACAGACACTGCTATGGTTTGTTTGGCTAAGAGACTCCCAAGGGTGCATGTGTCAAAGGATAGGTCACCAGCTCATTGCGCTCCAGAGCTTTTAAGAACTAGGGCCCAGTGCACGGAAATTAGGTGGCTGAGAGTTGTGCCCTTCAGAAGGGATACTGGGATGCTGGCCCCTCATCTTGGCCTCCCTCTTTTCTTCCTGGCTGGCATGAGGTAACCGCTTTCACTACCATAATCTCCTGCCTTGATGTTCTGCCTTGCCACAGACCCAAAAACAACAGATATTTTGTCACAATGACATAAAAACTGATGAATACAGACATTGACATAAAGTCCGACATGAAGGTATGGTTACCTGTAGAACTAAAGTGAGTATTTGAAGGGAGAGGAAATATTCTGTGACTACATAATCACACTGTGTAACATAGTACAACTGAAAAAAATTAGCCAGTAAGGAAAAATATGGAAATATAAAGTCTGCTTTCAAGAATCACATTGGTGATGGTAATATAGGTATTATTATTCTGAATGTGTTGTGTGATTAATAGGGGAAATAATCATTTTAATTCTGTCTCTTTTTAGACTTTGAGAAACAAGATCCTCCATGATGTCAAGCACATACAAACAATTACACACAACAATCATCATGTAAAATAACCCAATAATAAAATTCCTTGTACCAACATTGTGATATGAAAATTCCCCATTAAAAGGTATCAGAATTTCTGGGATTGCTGGCTGATTTCAGGTTTGTGTTGCTACACATACAAAATAAACCTGGAACTTCTTAATAATCCAGATCACAAGAAAGCCATCAAAGATTACTAGGGTCATAGCAAGAGAACCCAGGAGTTAACTTGAAGATACTCCCAGTGTACAAAGTTAGGATAATTTGAACTTGAATAAGAACAATAATTGTATAATAAAATTCAAGTGTGTTTAAGGTTATGCTTGTGATGATAATTTAAAAATCTAGACACTTCAGAAGACGACCAGGGAACCATTTAATTATCTGGAAAATTGGCAAATAAAGGGAAAAAAATCAAACATATGGTTCTTTGATTTCATATGAACTGAACCAGGTAAGACATGGGGTGTCTATAAATATAATGAAAGGGTTCAGTATTGATAAGTGCTGTGCAGAGATATATTAAGTTAGTGATCTTGGACCAGGGATACAGCTCAGTGGCACAGTGCCTGCCTGGCAAGCGCAAGGTCCTGAGTTTGATTCCCGGTGCAAAAACAATAATAATAATAATAATAATGCCCTAGAAAGACAAAGGTACTCAGAATTTCTGAAGGAAAAATAAATGGAAAGATATTGTAGAACAGTGCTCTCCAAATGAACTTTCTACAGTGATGGAAATGTCCCAGTAAAATAGCCAGCACTTTCCAGTAAAATAGCCATTGACCACATGTGGCTAACAAGCACTTGACCTGTGGCTAGTGTAACTAACTGTTTTAAATTTATTTTTAATTAATCTAAACATAGCCACATGTGGCTCATGGCTACCCTACTGGATTAGTATAGTGTGAGATCTACCTCGTGGACTCACAAGTCTAATACTCATTCACAGAATGTGGGTAACATGTAGTACTAGCTTGATTTTTTTTTTTTAACATGAGGAAGCAAACACATTCTGATTTGATCTTGATAAATAGACTTAAAATTAGGCTTCCATGTGTGAGTGCCTTGTTGGAAAGAAACAGCAATCTGATGAGAGAAGCAATAATCATTAACAAAAACAATGTCAGAACATTCCCAAACTCAAGGCTAAAGCCACAGAACATCATTAAAGGGCAGCAAGAGAGACTCATTGCATGGCAATGTATATCATAGCCTGCACCACCAGGTTAAGTGAGAAGGGGTATTATTTTCTAACAGAAATTACAAAAGCAGCAGGTGGACAAAATAATACTATATAAGCATTTACTGAGATTTTGCTGTATTGACTGGAATGTCTTAGGTGAGTAAAATTGCAGTTTTGCCTTAACTATAGTTTTCTCCCAGAAAGCAGAGGCGATAATGAGAGAATAACTAAATGATGACCATCGCCTACAAATGAGATACCAGGTCCAGGCTAAGGTCTTCTGGAAGGTCCTTTTCAGCTAATATATTCACTTGATTCTGTGACCCCTTTATGACCAACAGAGAGTCATTTGGTGTTGTGAATGTAACTGTCTTTGTTAATTTTCTCTCATTACTGGGACAAAATACCCATCACCCAGAATGAAGGAAGGAAAAGTTTATTTAGCTCCCTGTTTGTGGAGGTTTCAGTCTCTAATCAGCTCTAAGGCAGAATGGCATGGCACAAGGGCAACATTTCTTCAATTCAGCAGCCAGCATCAGCAGCCAGAGCAAAACAGAAGGGAGAACAAGTCTTCTCCTTCTTCATGTTGTACACAGGCCACCACCCTCCTCCAGGGCAGGTGTAGCACTGGAAATCTTTCCATTCTCTTGCACAGCATGAGAATGTTTACAAGTAAGAACTCTGGCTCCCTGCTGAGTCTTTTAATTAAACTTCTACACTGCTCAAGTTGACACAAAGTATCAAACGTAACAATCCACCCCTTGTCAATTTGGCAAGCAGAGATACTTCTTTAAACAAGTTTCCAGACTCAAGACATGCTTATTCTTAACATTTTGTAACTTGAACACTGTAACATGGTTTAACAAACCCTAAGAACCAGCATTAAGAATATCAACATTAGATTACATAGAAACGTAACATTTTGTCCTTGGTTCCCCAGACTCATCCTGCACATCCCTTTATGGAAAAAGCATTTAGTCCATCTGAAAGAGCTGCCAAAATCCTAACAGTTTCAGCATTGCTGAAAAGTTCAAGTTCCAAGTCATCTCTTCTGAGACATAAGGCAAAACTTAGCTGCCAGCCGCTGTGCAAATGAAAACAAAGTTAAACACTTCCAACAGGCAATGGAACAAAATAAACATGCCCATTTCAAAAGTTACAAACAGGACGATTCAAAGGATAGGGATAAAAGCGAGTCCAGAATCTAGCAGGGCAAACATTAAGTGCTGGATCCTAGTCCAGCATCTGAAGCAAATGGTGAGCTCCAAAGGACTTGAGTGATTCCACCCTATGGCACAGATCCCTCGACCTTTCCCTTAGGCTGGATTTTCTTAGGTGATCCATGTTCCTGCCTTTTCCAAACTGCTGGGGTTACCTGAGTGCCCTGGTATGGAGGTCATTTGCCTCCCCTGGACCACCCCTAGGCCAGATGATGGAGGACATTGTCATTGTACCCCCACCTCCTCACAGTGTCTCTTTAGTTTTCCATCCTTCCCCATCAGTGGCCTTTCCTTGACCTTTCTGGGCATGTGAGCACACACTATTGACACAGGAGCACTGTGCATCGCACCTGATTTGTTAGTTGACTCATCCCTCGTGGATTGCCCTCAGCTAAGAATGTAATAACCAGTGGGCGCTGGCTGATAAATCGAGGATGTGACAGACTCTGAGCTGCATTTTGACAAGCCCTTTCTAGAGACAGTGCGTTGCACCCAAGGGATGAGTGGAAATTTCAAGCGTTATGGTAGGATGAGTGGGTGGGAATGGAGAGAGATTTTTGAACAGCAAGATTCTTGGATGCTTTTCAGATCACCCCAGAAAAGGAGAGAGCTGTCAATTACAGCTCCACAGTTCCTCACCCAAAAGATCACGGCCAAATGCCTTACAGAATTAAGTAGTAGTACATGCACCTCTTCACAACACTGCCAACGAGATCTGAAGCCATATCCAATAGTGACATGTTAATAGTCATGTGAAAGAGTTGAATATTGTTATTTCAGGTTAGCATGTGGCACCAGTCAGTTGCATCTGGTTTGAGTCTTGCAGGCACACTCTTTGTTGTTAAAATTTTTAGGCTTTGTGGCCAAGAAATTATACACCAATGGTTGTTCAGTGTCACTGGATTCCACCAGCCTGCCACGTTCATATTTGCTGAGCCCTAAGGAAAAGAGCTAACTGGGGGTACAGTACCAGTGTCATACAGAGGCAGATGGGGCACAGATATCAACTCACACAGGCTGGGGACAGGGAGGGCCCGGTTCTGCCTGTGCATCAGGAAGAAAACATCCCAGGCAGGAGAGAAAGGCACCTCCAGGGAAATGCAGCTGTGCTGGGCAAGGGTTATATGCCTCTGAGACCACAGCTCCTTGGGGCCCGCCACTTTGAGGCCTCTCTTCTTCTGTCTCTCATAGGCACCATCCCAATTTTCATACAAGATATGAATTTCAGCCCTCGAGAACAGACAGAAAATCTGCAGAGATCTTCCAGGCCTATAGGAAGAAAGCACCCTTTCCTGTGCTAAGAGTTCACCAGAAACTGCTCTCAGCAAGGAAGCACAGCCACATGGGATGATCCTGAGTGTGGATCCAGGGGGTTGCATTGGCTTAGGGTAAAATCTACTTGGTCTAGGGCCAGGAGTTTAGCTCAGTGGCTTAAGCACCTGCCTGGCAAGCACAAGGTCATGAGTTCAATCCCTGGTACAAAAAAACAAACAACAACAACAACAAAAAACCCCACAAACTACTGGTCTTATTTTTAAAAGACAATTTTCTAAGTCTTTTGTATCTGAAGCTTTTCATTCTTTTTGTACCATATCAATTACAAATTATGAGCAATAAAGAAATAATCAAATATGATGCAGTATTGCCTTTGCTTTATTTTAGAAATACTTCACTTGGAAATTGGTCAGTACTGTATTATGGAATCACACTATGAAGTTTATAGGTATTATGTGTTGGGCCCTTATGCAAGATCTAAGAATATCACAGTAACAAGCCAAAAAATTCTCCTTTTGGGAGGAATGAAGGCAAACCATCTTTCTCATCCTTATCCATGGAGACAAAATATTTTTCTTTATGGTATTGGGTTTTTTTCTCCTGATGGTTTTTATGTTAACTTTGTATGTTGATACAAATTTTTACTATGTAAATTTTTAAAAATTATCCTTAAAACTCTTGTTCTTAAGAAATAAACACTGAGAGAGAAGTCAAGATGGTTGATTGCTGAGCAACAGAATACAGAGCCTCCCGGGAGAAACAACTCATTTGCCAGAATAAAACACCCTGGAGAGAACTAGACAGAGGGAGATGGATCCTCTTGACACAGGAAGAAATTAAAACATAAAAAAGCTCATCAAATACTTCAGGACTACAACTGAAACAGCTAAAAATTACAGGACACAGTCTTTTCGAAGTGACTCACCAAGTTTGCCCCAGTTGAATCCATGCTGGCAGGCAGAGCAGCCCAAACTCGTTCCCGCCGCCACTCACAGGAAGCACAACAGCACTGAAGTCGGGGGTTGGTGAGCCCAATGGAGAGCAGAACCAGTGAAGGGACCTTCATTGATCCACGGTCAGTGCTGGGAATGAGACCCCCCCACCACGGGAAGGGCGAGACCAAATGGGCGACATTGTTGGAATCGGGCAGGAGGAGCCTGAACTGGGAGTGACAGTGACTTCAGTTGGTTGCTCCCTCCCCAGAGCAGATTCATGGGATTTTCTTGGACTGAGCCATGCCCATGGCTGGGACCCAATGAGCCGTCCCAAATCGATTCCCTGTACCTAGCACACACTAACTGGTTGAAGACACCAGAAGTTTGGCTGGCCCAGTGGGGACGGGCAGGCACATGCAGCCACTACTTACACCTCAGTGACAAAAGCAGGCAGGAGAGAGTGGAGGTCCCTCTCCAGCGTGCTTTGAAGAAAACATGGCCAACAGGGAAGGGGGCTGGGACCTGCACTGTAACCTGCGTGGAGGAGGCTGGGACCATGACAGGAGAGAGAGGCAAGAGGAGGCCCCCAGCCCAGAACCCTGAGAGCACTGATCCAGGAGAAGGAAAAACAAGGGAGACTGAGGGTGGCAAACACACAACATCAGACATGGCTTCAATGGACATTAAAAGATATCTTTGGGACCTTGTAGACAAGCTCAAAACTGAAATATTAAATCAGGTAAAGCAGGATATGAGTACAGTAATAAAAGAACTACTCTCAGGAAGCATCTCTCAGGATGATACAGATGAAAGAAGGAACACAAAAAAAGGAGAGAAACATTTGATAAGGAATATAAAGAAAATATAGAATACATGAAGCAAGTTCAAAGAGGCTACCAGGAAATCAAAAACTCCACTGAAAGCTGGCAAAACTCCTTAAAAGAAACTAAGGGTAGACTATCAAAACTTGAAGACAAGTTTGCAATGTGTGATCATGAAAGGAAAGATCTCTTAAAAATAACAAGGAAACAGGCAGTAACAATACAAAGGCTAGAAGATGACAAGAGAATCTACAATTTAAGAATAAGAAACATGAACAAAGAAGCAGGAATACATACAGGTGAATTACAAAGGCTATTCACAGAAATAATTAAGGAAAACTTCCCAAGCATGGGAAAAGAAAATGACATTTTGGCATACAGAACTCCACCCACCTAAACCAAAACAGATCTACACCCAGACATATAATAAAGATACCAGAAATTCAATATAAAAACAGAATATTAAAAGCCATCAGAGAAAAGAAACAGATTACCTATAAAGGAAAGCCCATCAAGATCACAGCTGACTTCTCGACACAGACCATCAGATCAAGAAGATCTTGGAGCAAAGTATTCCAAGCCCTGAAAGAAAATAACCTCCAGCCCAGATTGATGTACCCTGCAAAACTGTCACTAGAAATTAATGGAGAAACAAGATGCTTCCGTGACAAAGAGGAACTGGGGGAGTTTGTGACTACCAATCCAACCCTGCAGAGAATACTGAAGGACATTCTAGAGAGAGAGGAAAAAAATACCAGGATTTTAGGAACAGTGGCAGAAAGACCTGAGTGGGGCAGGCAGTAGAATGAAGGAGAAAACTAGACAAACAAAGGCAGGAAAATAGCATAGTAGAAATAAGGCAGAGAAGGATAACTAGACTCTCTAACATAGATGGCCTTGATACACTATATTGTTAATAGTGCACTAGGATTTAAAACCCACATTACTCACACTACTCTGCTTAGATGGATTATATTCTCTTCCAGTCATTCTGCCTGTACTAGATTTGAGGGCACAGACAGTAATCCTGAAAATAACAGGATATAGTATGGTAATCATCCTTAATTTCCTATTAACTTAATCTAAAGCTCTGTAAAACCTACACTGTTTTACCATGACTGATTGTAATCGAATCTGGTTTGTTGGATCGCTGTTTTGTATTGATAGATTTTATTCAAAGCTGTTATGATTGATAATATCAACTCTGAGAGTATAGGCAACTGCACTTAAGATGACAAGATTCACTAGAATATCCACTATGGTTTGATTATTACCTGCCTTTGAAGTTTTATACTGTCTACAATGTTTTTTTTTACTGATATTGCTATTTACTGCTATACTCAATTATACTGCTATATTCAATTATGCCTGATGATGTAGACATTCTATTGAAGATAATAAGAAACAACACAGTAATCATTGTAGATCACCTTGTACTGTGGTTTTATATGACTTTTTGGTTTCATGTTTTTATAGAAATTTTTTTTTCTTGCTAAACTTTGTTTTTCCCTCTAATACAGAAAGGATAGAAATACATGTAGAGATTCGTGCATGCGTAGCTGTTTACACTCTGACTGTTTGACTATCTACTTTTATGCTTTAATTTGTAACTTGAACAACTATTTCTAAGAGGACAATATGTAATTTATTATCTAGTGATTTCTTAGTTTATCTTTTTTTTGAAATTCTGTATTATCTCTGCCCTTTACATGCTTTTCTCTTTAAATAAAAAAAGAAAGAAAGAAACACTGAAATATTTGTAGGTAAATGGATTAGATGGTGATAAAAGTGTTCTTCAGTGGTTCAGGAAAAAATAATGTATGATCAATATATGAAAATATTTATAATTGGTAAATCTTAGTAAAAAACCAACAGGAGTTCTTTGAATGAGTCTGACAATTTTTTCTGTACACGTAAAATTGTATCACAATAAAACATTACCATCTGTTACTCTGCATGTTTTTTGTGGTGTGCACTTACTTTATGTCATCGCTTTTGACACTGGCGATGCAGGCAGGTGACTGGTCATGTGCTAAAGACATTTGTTCTGCATATGGTCAAACGCTAACTTGACAACTTTCACTGTTTTTTTTTAAACAATTTAAAACAAAAAGATTTGATATCATCTTGTAAATGATTTTATTATAAATTGCCTCACTTCTCCCTTCCAAAAATAGCATTGAGAAGAAGACCAAACCATCGACTTGGAGAAGGAAACCTGACCAATTAATGTGTCCTCTAAGTATCACCAACTCTGAGATGCTGGGATCCTGTAGAAGGTTTTACATTGCAAATAAAGGTTATGCCCCCATGTAACAGACACTTTTGATTGATGCCATTATGAAATCAAAATTAGAGAATGACAAAATAATAAGCAAGAGGAATTTTGTGTTGGCGCAGATTAGATCTCTAACAAAGTAACTCACTGCTGTGTGGGATCTTCCACGAATCTTCATAAGTCAAAGTGTAATAATGCTGAGTTGTTGCAGAAGTTCCAATTATAATTCAGACACTCATCTTCATTTTTAAACTTATTTTTAATATCACTTCTGGAAGTCCACCTACTACCTATAAGAATGAACTTTATGCCAAGTCCTTTGAAAAATATCTAGAATCCAGATCTTTTTTTCACGGTTTATCTGAATTTTCTTTAGTGTAATGAAGATAATAATGGCATCTTTGTTGTGTAATAGTGAAGTTTAGAAGTAAAGTACATTAAACTCATGACCCTGGGTCCTTGCAGGTAAATGATGCTTGGGTGACTGCAGCTGCTGACTGCCATGGAGGTGGTAGACAGTGGTGGATTTACTATCAATATTCTGGTGGTTTTGGTTTAGGGCAGTTTCTCTTGTCCCTCTCAGAGTTCACCCGATTAGAGAATGACAAGCTATGGTAGACTGAGTGAGTAGGAACGGAGAAAGATTTTTTTACAGTATAGAAAGATAATCTTTACTATGTTGTAACTAGAATCAGAGCAGAGAGCAAGCTCAGGAGGTATAATTTGATTTTTTTGAAACCAGGATTCAACAACAACAATCAAAAATGAGTCTTAACTGCATAGATATTTTGGTCACTATTATAATCTCCAGGGACACAAAAGCCAGCAGTATAAGGTAACATAAAGGTCATGGCTGAAAAGTTTTGATGTATCCAAAACACAGATCATTGTATTAAACCTTATCCTTTTATTTTCTTAATCTTTTTCTTAAATGTTGAAAAATTATTGTTACAAGCACACACATAGCACTCCTATAAGAACAGCCTTGATAATCTCAAGACTAACACCAAGATTTTCGTCTCTTCAAAAACTGAATGACTCAGGAGACTGAGGCAGGCAGATTGCTGTGGGTTCAAGGCCAGCCTGGACTACACAGTGAGACTCTGCCTCCAAAAAAATAAAAAAGAAAAACTGAATGAGTCATGAGTCCAGTCTACACTGTATTGTTAATGGTAATATGTAAAATTGATTTTGTTTTCAAGGTTAAATACCAGATTGATTTCACATTTGGTGGCCAGCTGTGTACCTTAATATTTATATTTTATTTTATTTACAAATTTAAAAATAGTTCTGAACCCCTGAGATATTAGATAACTTGCTAATGACTGTATTTTAGACTTTGCTTCTTTCAATTTACAGTGCCCCTAAATTTTAAAAATTTAGAAATATTTATAACTAAAACAATGATAAAATTTACTACTTGTGCAGTTAAGACTACTCATAAGACTTCAACTAAGAGTTGCATATTTAATGCATTTTTTAACTTGCTAGATATAACTTTTAAAATTGTTTTTAATTCTGTCACCAGTAAGTACTTTTCATTTTGCTGACTCTATGTGGACAGCCAAACTCTTCTCTTCTCTTATCAATAATCTCTCTCTGTTTTCCTCTCCCAAACAAAAATGCTAGTTTTCCAACTAAACAGCTGCCAAAGGAATTTGTATTTGAATGACACATTGATAACTATAAGGTCTAGCAGAGAAATATGTTCACACAAGTGATAACTATAAGGTCTAGCAGAGAAATATGTTCACACGAGTGTTCAATATTTGTTTCACATGGATGAGTGGATTGTAAGGCAGTTGTTTGAATCACGTACTGTTTATCATATAGTATAACTAATTTTGCTTAACCAGGAATTTCAGTTTATCAGATTTAATTCAACCTCAAGTATAAATCCAAGAATTGAATTTTTCAAAAAATGCATTTGTCAGTTCTCAGAAAAAGGGAACAAGTTAATCATAATTCCTACTATAACATTAGTTATAAAAAAAGAACAGGATTACTTTTCATTAAATATTATACACAACTAAGCAAGGGGAAGAAATAAAACAAAAATACTAAGAGGTGTTTGTTAGCTAATTCTTATCATTTCTCCACATTTTTTCTTGAAGCTTTTTTGGTCACCTATTTATCTCTAATAAGTTCTCTAACTGAAAGATAATGTTGTTTTCTGAATGGATTTTTCCCATTTCTTTAGGTAATAAGGTTAGTGAAAAGCTGGTCTTACTATAAGATTATATTTTTATGTCATGCCGTATTTCTCCATTTATTTTTTGCTAATATTCAATTTTTCCTATTTCAATGATGTCGCATAGAATAGGAGATAATCTGTTAACATGCTGTGCGATTACTTGCTTATGACAGGTTTAGCTGATAGCTTTGAAGCACCACATTGTTTGCTTGTCAGCTAACATAGTAATCAGTACGTATTACTCTTTTTGGAAAGGATGCACCGACAAATTCTTAAGCTAATGGCTTTAGCCCAATATTTTTGCATGTTCACTGGACAATTGCAAAGGCAAAAGCATTGACAATGCAGTTCATGGTGCGGTTCTCCCATCTTACAGTACAGGTTCCATCAGATGTGCTGTCCCAAAAACAAGAGCTGGCTGTGTGAAAGCCATAGGGACTGCGCTGGACAACTGCACAGGTCACAATGTATTTGTAAGCTTTCCCCAGCTTAACCAAATGTGTGAGCGATTGTTCCACTATGCTTGAAGTCCACTGGTTGATGGTGTTCTGATTGTAATCCTCGCCTCCTAACACCCCAACCACACACTTTCTGACCATCCTGTAGGTCAACAGCATCAAAGCCAACCTCACTGCAGTGGCGGTGGTACTTCTCCATGGTGGCGTGGACCCGCTGAAAGATTTTTACATAGTAAGCTTTGGTGCTTTTCCAATCACCCTAGAAAAGGACAATGCCTATTACATATCCGCAGTTCCTCACCCAAAAGCCTGAAGCCTCATGCGTTACTGAATGTCAGCGTTGGCTGTACAGGGCTTTCCGTAGCCAAATCAAAGCAGTCATAGCATTTAACCTCTAGAAGAGGCTCATGGCCACAAGCAGCACGGAAACAAAGTGAGTGCATATCCGAAAGCACTAAAAAGCTAATACATCACAGATATGCAGAGGCGGCCCTCATTTGAAACCCAAAGGGAGAAATGTGTAATGGTTCAGAGCATGAGATTTGGCTCCTTAAATTACTACTAGCCAGGGAAGTTTGAGCAATCTCCTTAGGAACTTTAGACCTCAGGTTCTCATCTAGTATAAAAGGTGGTGATAAACAAGATAATATCTGTCAAGCCTGAGGTATGGTGTCCATCACTAAATCATCACTAAGGTTAGCTTAGGATGAATAGCACTGAAGATGTGTGTTCACTAGCTCTTACTACCTTGAGACCTGAGCACTGTTTAGAACAAAATCACGGATTCACACTCACCATGCCCTAGACACTAAAAAAGGAGAAGCCCAACTTGTTCAACTTGGCATGTAAATTTCAGTTCTTTAACTCAGTCTGAATAAACCTTGAAATATAGTAGTTCAT
The DNA here is from genome assembly GCA_004027455.1 of Hydrochoerus hydrochaeris. Taxonomy (NCBI): domain Eukaryota; kingdom Metazoa; phylum Chordata; class Mammalia; order Rodentia; family Hydrochaeridae; genus Hydrochoerus; species Hydrochoerus hydrochaeris. The sequence continues at coordinate 187,910 of PVLA01002564.1, read as the reverse complement.
AAATTAATACCTCATTAAATAATAACTATATCCTATGAAATAAATTATGTTGACCACATCATATACAACAGCAAAGCACTCACGTTAAAATTATCAAGAGACCTCCTAGTGAGAGTGTGTGTGTGTGTGTGTGTATGTGTGTGTGTGAAAGCTGTATGCACTCCACTAGAACATTGCACAAGTCACAGTGTATTTGTAAGGGGTCACAATCCCTTTCATGCTATTGGGAAAACTGGGCACAACTGTTGCACGACTGATTTTGGCATAAGAAGTCATTCTTTCATCCAGAGGAAAAACTCACACAACAATGCAGTGTCCTCAGAAGAATTTAACTTTAGTCTTAGATTTTAGGGATCCAAACTGAAACTACATTTCTCCATAGAAAAGTGACTCCTCTCAGAATTAAAACTCTGCCCTTCACTTAAGTGAATAAATTGCCACTTGAAAATAAGATTCCTATTTTAGTTTAAAAAAAATCTTATGTCTTACTATGTATGTTTCACAGTAAAACTTTTTTCCCCTAAATCTGAGTTTTCTCCTTCCTAGAATTTTCCGGGTGCTGAGTCAGAAGTATTTTCTTCTTTTGGAAAATAATATGCTTCTCAGTGGTCCTCAGCGCATACCTGTGGACTTGAAGCATCAGAATGAAACTGCTTAGTGACCAGAGAAGGTAAAGTTGTCCGAAGTAGGACATGCTTTTTCCTGAAGTCACATTTTGTTCTTTGAAAATCAATTTAAAGAGGCATTTTGTTTTTCTAGTTTGCCTCCTCTCTACCATTTTTTATTTGTTCTGCTGAGATAAGGACCACTTTTCCGTCCTGCAAAACAATAGAACTGATGATTGTTATGGTGAAATGAATCTTTTATTGAAAGAAGCACGACCTCTTTGCTTACTTTTTGAGGCTCACTGCCCTCCCTTTGGCAGAAGAGCTGGGCTGTCTTGGAAACTACACGTGTTCTCACTTGCTCCTAACACAGGCCTGCTTTCTCGTCTGCACATGGACTGCTTCTTTCAATAGACTCTTGAGTTCCTTTTCATTTTAGAGCCAGGAGGGTTGTCTATGAATAGAGAAATTAAGCTGTCACTTAACCCTTGCTTTCCACACTCAAAATATTTTTATGTGTTCATTTCTTCAGTGCATTCATCTGAGCACTCCAATATAACTGTCATCCAATTGGTCATGAAAAATTATAACCTGGATTGACCCTTAGTGGTTGAAGAAGCCTTTTCTATAATTTTCTCACAAAGAAAATTACAGAATAAAACCACTTGTATTCATTTAGTGAGGAAAGAGAAGGCCTGGACGATGGGATTTGCTGAATTAGCAGCAGTCAAAGTTCCAGTCAAAAACAAGGAAACATACTGTGGGTAACAGGAGAAGAATCGCAGTTACAGGCCACAAGATTAGTTACAGAAACCAGAAAAGTGACTTTCTTGGAGTTTTCTTTGCTGCTAAGAGTAAGAAGCAAATAATTTGACTACTACCCAGCACTATCATTTTTCCTTTGAAAATGGGAATTAGAACTTAAAAACTCAAATTGTCTTTTCTTCCCTTCTTCAAGTCTCTGTCCCCGCATCACTGTACCTGAACGACTTAAGACACGCAGCTTGTTACATCTGCCACCTTGTCCCAGGGTGGCAAAATATCTAAGACAACTGCATCCCAAAGATCTTGCACTGAGGTAACAATGGCATTGTGATGTCATCTGTAGCTCCAGTAGCTGGGTGGATCTCCGGTAGTTTCCTCTGGGATAAGGACCTATGACTAAATTTGTGTGGGAACCTCTTTAGCTTATGTTACAAGTATTCACACCTGGAACTGTGTGTCTTTTGGGCACCAAGAGTTCAAGTGCGTGTCTACAACTCTATCATGTCTTCTCTTCTCCAGGTCATGCAGTATGATCCCTCACTCCGACAGATTCACTGGGTCAGGGCAGGAGAATGAGATGAAAGTTCCTCTTTTCTTTTGTTTTGAATTTGTTTAGCAACAGCAGTGTTCTAGGAGTCAGACTAGCTGCTGGAATTTGATGCTCTAGGGGTTGAGGAAGGCCCTTCCTCATCCCACGGAGACTACATGTCAGGCAAGATTCATGTGAAAGCAGTGTCACACGAAACATATTCTCAAGATCATCAGCTCTGCATGCAGTGCCTGTGCCCCAAGGAGAGTGTCCTTTAATGAGGGAAAATTGCACTAAATTTGGTCTGAAGACATTTGCCATCTGGAGGCAGCAGAGAGGGTAGTCAAGAAAACGAAGAAAAAGAATCATGTTGGAAAAACAGATGAGATTGTGAAGGGCCCGTGTGTGAGTGCCTTCAAAGGGGGTTTCTCTCAGAACCCCAAGATGCTCTTAAAGATTATTGAAGACCTCCAAGGAGCTTTTATGTGGATCTTCTAGATCAATATTTACCACATTTAGAAACATTTTAAGACATTGTTTTAAGAACAATAATACACCCACCACACATCAACAAAAAATAGCCAAGCAAAAAAATGAAAAGTTAAGTTTTCCAAAACACAAAAGCTTAATGAAGATGGGCATTGTTTCACGTTTTTAAATCTTAACATCTGGCTTGATGGAAGACAGCTGGATTCTTACATTCTCTTCTGCATTCAGCCTACTTTGATATGTTGTTTGGTTGGAGCATATGAAGAAAATTCATCTTTGCACTGATGTGAACTTGGAAGAGGAGGAAGGAGTACTTTAATAGCCTTGTAAGGTAATTCTGGATATTCTTTCTCACTCACCAAAACTCAACAAGTGGTGATTCTTAAAGGTCAGTTGCATTGTGAAATCTGAAGTTATATCAGTGAACTGTGACATTAAAATCCATTGGTTTATTTGAACTTAGTATAGCACTTCTATCCATGCATGATTTTGTAACATACATTGATCATTAGAAAAATATTTGGTTCTCTGAATCAGGCATATCTTCCAACTGTTGATACATTCATTCATAACCTGCCAATCTTCTAGAAAAGCTTTTAAGCATTGAGAGGCTGCCAAGCTCACAGTGATGAATACAAGTTTTCCAGAATTCCAATGTTTGTATGAAAGGTCAATTTTTGTCAATGGAAACAAATAATGCCAGTTTTCCTGATAGTAATAGGCAGATTCATGTTGTTCATTTTCAAGAGAAAGTCTGCCAGATATATTGGTTTGAATAACTATAGTTTGTCTGGCAATTGTCCTTCCATGTAAAAATAGTATTCTATGAACAGTGACTGATTCCACGAGTGAATCAAACAATAGCGGTTTTCCTTAAGGCATTGTTGTATCTGGGTCTGTAGCTGAAGTGCTTTAGGCAAAACTTCTCATTCCAACACAGAGAATACTTTAAAAGACCATTTTCAAGGTCTATTAAATTGTATTGGGAGCATGTGGCGGTGAAGTATGTTATCCTGCTGTTAGTTACCTTCCTGTTGCTGGGACAACATACCACAATTTAAAGGAAGAAAGGTTTGCTTTGGCTCAGTCCATGGATGGCTAACTCCAAGGCAGAAGAAGGATTGTAACAGAGGACAAGGTCCCTAACCCACGGCATGCAGGAAGCGGAGGGTGAAGCCAGGATCTAGGGAGAGAGAGACCCCTTTCCAGGTCACACTCCCAGTGACCCACCTCTTCCCACAAACCCCCACCCCTAATAGCACAGCCATACACTGACGAGTATCCCATGATCCACCCAGTCAGCTTCCTAAAACCCTATCTATGAACACATGGGGCTTTGGGGGACACCCTAGATCTAAGCCATAATGTCTGCCTACTGTTCCTGCCTTCATTCGTGCTAGGACTCCAACGGTTTTACTTCAATGCTTTCTACCACCAATGCCAATATTGATACAGTGAAAACGGGCAGATAATATCTTCATATCATTATGAAAGTAGCTTTGACTGTAGACCTGGATGGGTCTCAGGAACCCCCATGGGTGTAAGAGCCACACTGTAAGTACTGCTACTACTGAAGGATCCCTGACTTCGGGTATTAACATGCTGACACTTGGGCATATTGCAGGTTTTGAAGGCATTTGTCAGCTAAACTCCCTATCCTCCGGGTTCTCACAGCACTAGTAACAGGATACTCTACCTGTGTTTGTGCTGTCTTCGGAGAAGACAGAGCATCAGAGACCAGGGACTAATTCATACTTGTTTCTTTCTCCCAAGCCCAGAGCTCACCTGGCTGTCACCCAATAAATGCTGCTCAGTGAATGTTCTGTGCCTATTCTGGAAGCATGGCGAATCTGGAGTCTAGGCCCAGCACAAGATGTGAATCATCCTCTTGACTTTGAGAGAATCCATTTAGAAAGATATCAACTCATTCCTGTTTTAAAAGACCTCTCCAGGAAATGCAACCGAAGCTTCCTTAGCCCCTTACATTCTGGCCTGTTGGCACACCTCCATCAGCCACTGCAACCCAGGGATGTTCTGGATGCAATTTAGAAAAGACACTTCTGTGAGTACAGAATTTGCTTTTATTCATCACATCAAAAGAATCAGCTAGGGTAGTACTTTAATTTCATCAGATTTGATCATTGAAATGTAACCAAAATTGTGTTGACAGTGTTGAGAATTCTTAATGGTGTCTTTTTTCATCTTTATTTACATATGATGACTTTTTAGTAGGGGAAGATAAACTATAGATCATATTAATATGCTTTTTCTCTTTTATTTCTTTTTTTTTTTTAACTAGTTACTTAACTGACAAAATGGCCACAGATATTTGATTTCCTCCAAGAGAATAGGGATAACAATTTTGTTCGGTTTGGTTCTGTTTGGATAAAATCCAAAGCCTCTGTACATAATTTGAGAAAAGATACCACATGTTGGCAAATCACGTGTGATTTAAAAAAACTCCTTTATGAATCTCTCTTGCCTAATTATAGAGTCATCTTTAATTCAGTTCAATAAAACATTTAATTTTGTCGGTATTTTCAGAGAAAGAAATTCACAGGTCAGCTTGTTCACAGAAAATATTTAGTAAATGGAAGTATATGACCTTTTTAATCATCATTTCAGGTCAATTAGGCTTGTGTAAAAAATCTATTTTAGCTTTTCCTCATGAAATCTTGGGAGACAGAATTAATTCAGATGTCTCTGTAAAAACCTCTGAGGTTTTTCTGCACTTAAAAATTATGACTGTCTCTTCAGGAAACTCAAATTATTATCTGTATTAAGGGATTCTATTTTATATACTTTCCAGTGTAGGTTTATTTTTTCAATAAAACTAATAAGTTGGGGGGTCGGTCACCCTGGAGTAGGGTCTTCCCTGGATCTCCTCTTGTGTCAGAACCAACCGTCCTGCAAATGCCTAATGTGGGAGGCTAACTTGTCCCTTGTTAGGGTTTTCCAGTGCGATAGAGAAGCAACAGGGGAGAAAAAGTGGCCTTTACTGAGGATGTGGAGAGGCCTGCTGGGCATCTCCTCTGCCAGAGACAAACATGGCAGGAGGTTTTAGGACCTCTGACCAGAAGCAGCACTTGGGGCAGGCATTGATGATGCACGAGGAACTGATTGGAATTCTCTTCATGCACACAAGAAAGAAAAGAGGAAGTTGTAATCAGGGCTGAAAGGAGAAGGAGGAGGAAGTGGCTGGCAGAGTAAGTATTGTTTTTACTTTGGTCTTCCACCATGTTAGACCACTGCCCTAATGTCCAGTAATTTATACTAAGGCAGAAAACTTTCACCCCTGGGGTCAAGACCAATCCAGTGCTGTTTGAAAACTTATTTTACCTTTAACAATAGCACTAAACTCTGTACGCCCTGGGATGTGATTTGCTTTGACTTGGCATCTTGTGTCAGGAGGGGGCACTTTCAAAGGTTTCCAGGTGTCTTCCCCACTCTTGACAGTTCTTAACTCATAATCCAAGGACCTCATGCAGGTGTGTTAGTCAGTTTTCCAGCACTATAATAAATATCTCAGATAAGCCAACTTATTTTTAAAAAAAAGAGTTATTTTGACTCAAAGCTTGGGAAGTTTCAGTTCATGATTAATTAGCTCCATCATTTTGGACACGTGACTTCTAAGGGAGAAAACCCCACAAAACCCTTTCAGGCCAAGAAGCAAAAGAGAGCCAGAAAGGGGCTGGGCTTCTATGTTGCTCTTAAATATACACCCCAGTGACCCCAAGACCTCTCAATAGGCCTGTATCTTAGAGTTTTTGCATCACAATAGAATGAAACTGGGAAGCAAGCCTTTAACATGAAGGTCTTTGAAAGATATTTAAGATTCAAACTCTCTCTGATTGACAACAGAAGTATGAATAAGTTTCCTTATTCATATGTTCTGCACTCGATGATTCAACAAACCATATTAGGGGAAACTTTCAGAAGAAGAAACTTCGTTTCTTGTCATTATGCCTTAAATAAGACTTATAGTAACCACTTTCATATATTTTATATGGTTTTAGGCATTGTAAGTAATCTAAAGATCTGAAATACCTGGGGGCATGTGAGTACATCATAGGCAAATGATGGGCAATTTTATACAAGGGACTTGAGCACCCACAGATGTTGGTATCTGTGGGGGACCCTGGAGCCACTTTCTCATGGATACCAAGGGACAACTGTATCCAGTCAAAAGCTCAGCCTGGGAAACTGACTGCCACAGACCCAGTGGGCCATAGCAAGCTGAGAATGGCCTGTACTCCATTCGTCCCCTGTCCTAGCTGAGTCCTGTAACAGAGGGCGGTGAGGACACTTTGGGTGTCCAGATGTCAGTGTCAACACAGATTTGTGTCAAATGATTGAGATGCATGAGTTAGAGTTAGAGAACCTGGGTTTAAATCCCTTGTCCTTGGCAAACAAGGGACTTTGAAAATGCTCAACCCTGTCTGCTTCATTATTTATATCTATTAAATGATCGAGAATATGATTTTTTAAAAATGATATGAGGTTTGTTGGGTTATTTTGAGGAATTAAATGAAGCATTTCATGAAAAGAGTTTGGAAGAATTCCTGGTCCATAGCAAGCATTTTAATATGTCAGCATTATTGCTGAGAAAATACAGGGCTTTTGAGATTCTCCAGCTAGGGAAAACCATGCTGAAAGTCTGAAAAATCTACACACATTAGACATCCTGAGCTCTGTGAAGGCTGCTTTGTGAACACAGCCTCCAGACTCTGTACTGCAGACCCAACAGCTTCCACAGTCACAAGGGTTGGTCACCCTGCTGGCTTGACTGGCCCCGTGACCTTCCCTCAGCTGGAAAGATGGAGGTAGAATAGGAGAGGCCTTGTGCACATGAATGAAGACTTCTGATAAAGCTCAGGAAAGGAAGAGCTAGAGGGAATCAGTGGGACTAATGATTCTCCTTAGGATACGGAGCTGAGCTTAGCCACATAGCAGAGCGGGTGTACCACCCCCAGGGTGTGCTTCGCTTAACACTGCAGAGATTCATTTCCACTTTAAAAGCCCTTTTGGTGAGCATGCCAATAAACTGATCCCTGTCCAGAAAAATCCTGTGTGTGAAAATCCTTGGGAATTTGTAGAAGATATATTTTCTCTCTTTCTCCCTCTGTCTCTCCAGGGTCACACTATACCATTCAAGCTGGAACTCACTATGATGCCCAAGCTGGCCTCAAATTTGCCACAATTGTAAGTGGCAAATTACATAATTACAATTAGCATTATTTAATATAATTAAATTATATAATTATAAGCCACCATACCTTGCTCTTTTAAGCTCTCTTTTTATTTAATTTTTTAAAAAAATTTTGTTACTGGGGATCCAACTCACAACCTCATGATTGCCAGGTGAGTGCTTTCACCCCTGAGCTAAATCCCTGACCCTAAATTCTTCTTTTAACAACAGAAATCTGATACTAAGCTGGGTCCCCGGCATGCTGAGCTGAAAACCTCAAAATCCGGTTCAAAGCCAGGCTCTGCATTGCCCAGGGAGGGAAAATGGTAGCAGCTCTCTGGAAGCTCTTTCCCATCACAGAGGGGCTGGAGAAACCATGCCTACCACATAGATTCCTTACGGTTGGGACAGTGAACCTTGTAGAGCTTTCAGTGATACAAACAGCCCATCACGGCCCAGGTGCCATGGGTTCACCACCACTGCTTTAGGACCTTAACAGGAGGTCGAATCAGGACTTATGATTCCCAAAATTTGGTACTGTTCCATTTAATTCATATCAACTTCATGGACTTCTAATAAAAACTGACTATGAGACAGCTGTATCTGTATATGATAATGCACAGGCATAAATTACCATGCCTGGTTAGGAGTCAGTTCATTTGTATGCAATACAGATAAACTGCTACAATAAGCTGATAACATAACACTGTTGATTTCCAGGTAAAAAGTGTCTCTGTATTTTAAGACATGTGATTCCTGAATATGAAAAAGTTATCTGCTTAGAACGCTTGGACCAACAATGTTAGCTGTTTCTTTATTGGCAAATATATCCATCAAATAACATGTTGGGGGATCTATAATATAGACATGGAATAGCATGTTTGCAGGGGAGCTGCAAATCTTCACATTCCAGAGGTGAAGCACTGCTGGGGGGCTTTCCCTCATTCCTCCTAGTGTTTTGTTGATCCCTTAAAATCATCCTCTGGGCTTTGACATCCACCTGCCATCAGCAATCACCAGCTTCTATGTCAGTCTCCCTGTATCATGAGGTCTCCATCCTTCTTCAACTGAGATTCCCAAAGATTAGGAGAAGGTGGTTTTATAAGTGGTGTAAAGGCCTCTGTCATGGTTTCTGTCAGTGGCCCCCAAGCCTCATGCAATTATGGACTCAACCAAATCTAGCGTTTGTGATTAGTCTGCTGTCTAGTACTCAGATTGGTGTAATGGCGGCAAGAAGACCTATCTCTCTCTCTCCTTTTCTCTCTCTTTCTCTCTCTCTCTCTCTCTCTCTCTCTCTCTCTCTCTCTCTCTCTCTTTCTCTCTCTCTCTCTCTCTCTCTCTCTCTCGCCAGTTTGTGCTTTGCTGCAGCCATGAACTGCAGCCCCTCCATACCACCCTGCCACTTGGTGCCAGCTGAGTATGGACTAAAACCTCCAAGAGCTGTAAGAAATAAACTTTCCTTCCCTAACTTTGGATGTCAGGTATTTTGTCTCAACAAGAAGTAAAAAGTAACTAAGACAGCATCCATTGACTTTTTTAACGTAAGTGTACCTCCAACTAATTCCTTAACCAAACTATGGAGGTGGAGATGGTGAAGCATACAGAGCCGGAGAGTTAGGCAGAGACCAGATCTCCCCGGGTAAGTCTGCCACTGCCAAAAGGAAAAGGCAGACTCTTGGAGGCTGAGGCAGGAGGACAGCAAGTTCCAGCCAGGTCTGGGCTATAGTGAGTTCAAGGTCATCCTAGACTACCTGGCAAGACCCTGACTAAAAAAATAAAACAAAACAAAAAGCCAAACCCTTTATGTTCTAAGTTTTAAAGTATTCATTGTTGACTTCTGTGATGACAGCAGAGAGTAAGTAGCAAAAAATCAGCTTCTGTAAGATTTGAAATCCAGACATCGGAAAATAACAACTTGGGGAAGAAGAAAAGGGGGAGGTGGGCCCCTGGGATCCAGGAAGGATCTGAAGGGAAAATTGGAACCCACAGGGAAACTGAAAGAGAAACCTCAATGCAGGGAAAGGAAGGAGCAATCTGCACTTTCTCCTTGTCTACTGACTCACAGCACGAGAAAGGAAGATCAAATCTACAGGGATGTAGTGCAAGTGGGTGATCCCTTATGCTTTCAGGGAGAAACCCACCAGTGAAACAGAACAGTGTGGATTCAGTGCACTACAACAGTTGGGGAGTGACTCTGGTCCAAGTGACAGCCATGTCCCCTGGGGAAGGTGCTTGGTCAGATGCCATTTTAGGGAGGGGTCAACTGACCCAGGGACTCAGAGCAGTGTGGGTTGTGTGTATCTCAGGGGTCCCAAACACTGGATAAGGGACAATCTCCAGAGGTGTCCTTGGTCAGGAATCCAGGTCAGGCCAGAAGGAGCCATCCAGAGGGTTATAAGGTAAATGACTCAGGTCCTACCCCCATGACCAGAGGCCAGTTTCAGCTGAATTTCTGTGGATCTGAAAGTCCCAGAACGGGCACCATGGTCTAATCCCTCTGCCAGCTTACTGGTGACTGCCAGCATGGATCGGGGCTCTGACTACCTCCTTTGTCTGTCAGCAAACGCAGAGTCACACTTTAATTGGACACTGCCAATAAACTAGACCCCAGGAGAAAGCCACAGGCTCAAAATCACAGAGGAATTTCTCTTTTCTTACCTTTGTGCTTTTTTTTTAATTGTTGTTTTTCTGTGGGTGTGAACCTTGTTTTAAATTTTTATAGTTTCTTTTTTCTTCTTCTTTTCTCCCAACTTCTTTACAAGTTTCCTGGGGCTTGGATAATCTTCCTTTGTCCTTCCGTCTTGGTTCTATTCTCTCTTTCTTCTTTTATTTCTCTAGTTTTGTTTTTCTCCATTTAAAATTTTTCTCCCCTTAGGGTAAACATCACTCTATTGAGTAGATATTTACTGTATATAAATTTCTGATTTGTGTAAGATTTTGTTATATAACTATAAATCTTGTACCTGTGGTTGAAGATGGCAAAACTAGTTAACCTAGTTTGTCATTTTTGTCTGTTTTTTGCTATTGTTGTTATGGACTAGACTACTTTAGGCAAAGAGGCATAGTGTCTGATCAATTGGTTTCCTCATACACCATTGCCAAGGTGATTTAGGGGTCATAAACAAAACTACAGTCCAGAACCAAAGAACTGGTTGCTAGATCAAATGAGCTGCAACCTTTTATCTCTAATAAACACAAGAGGCAAGATTGTGGGACAGACTCAAAGTCCAAAAGTCAGCTACTCCTAAAAGACATCTCTAAACAGTAGTCATTTCCTAAAGAGTTCTTGGTATTAGTATTAAAGCTAACTACCATAAGCAATTTACAAGCCTGAACACAGAAAATATTAGAGAAACAGAAAGAAAGAAAATGAGAAAACATGAAAGCAACATATAACCCATAGTCCTCAATTTGCCCATGGCAAAATCCAGGAGGCATTGAGAGAGAAGAAATCAAAAGCCACCCAGCTGAATTTTCTAAAATGGTAACAGTAGAAATAGCAGAACAGAAGAATAAGAACTGGATGCCATAAAACAGACTCAAATAGAAATCCAGGAATTTAAAAATCCAATTAGAAGTATACAGAGCAGAGTTGACCAATGTGAAGGCGGAAAATCGTATTTGAAGATAGGATTGTGGCTGATAGGTTTGTGATTATCAAATAACAGACTTCTTGAAAATAGCCATGGCCCATGAAAAGTTAATCCAACAGCTACTTGATGGTGCAAAGAAGGTTAATTAAGATTTATTAGAATCAATGAACAATCAGAAGATAGATCAAAGGGCAAAAAAAAAACCTGTTCAGAGAAGTAACAGCAGAAAACTTTCCAAGCACAGAAAAAAAAGGACTTGATGTATAAAGAAGTGAGGCATACAGAACTCCAAATAATCATGATTGGGGGGAAAAACAGAAAAACTACAGGAAGGTATATAATAGATAAGATTCCAGAAATTCAACACAAGAACAGACTATTAAGAACTGTTAGAGAAAAAGCAATAAATCACCTATAAAGGAAAACTCCATCAGAATCACAGCACACTTCTCAACACAAACTCTTAAATCAAGGAGAACTTGGGGTGAGGTACTGCAAGTCGACAATCTAAAAATACACTGGTTTTCCAGCTCTTTGTAGCACAAGCCCAGACACTACACTTCAAAGAAATTCTCAGAAGTGCTTCCTAAGTTAGACATAAACCCAGGGGCCACTGGCTTTGCCCAGCCTCTCATATCACAGCACAAATTGAGTCTGGAGATACCTCTTTCCTTCTGAGAAAAAGTATCAGCTGCTAAATTTAAGAAGGACCAAAACCATATGATCATCTCAATAGATGCAGAAAAAGCATTTGACAAAGTCCAACACCTATTCATGATGAAAACCTTAAAAGTTCCCAGAAAATTGAAACTGATGCTCTTTATCTCAGTCTAAAAAAGCCACTTATGACAAACCAACAGCTAACATCATAGTAAATGGTCAAAAACTGAAAGCTTTCACTCTAAAATCAGGAACAAGACAAGGATGCCCACTTTCACCACTCCAGTTCTGTAAACATTAGTCAGAGCAATTAGACAAGAGAAAGAAATAAAAAGAATAAGGATAGGAAAAAAGTTATTAAATGATCATTATTTGCTGATGACATGACTCCATATAGAAGACTGCAAAAATGCCACCAAAGGACTCTTAGAATTAATAACCAAATGTGGAAGCATAATAAGATACAAAATCAGCACTCAAAAATCAATAGCACTCCTATACACAAATAACAATCATGCTGAGAGAGAAATTTGGGAAACAACAATTTTCCTAACAGCACCAAGAGAAATGAACTACTTAGGAATCAATCTAACAAAGGAAGTGAAAGATCTATACATTGAAAACTACAGTGCTCTGAAAAAGGAGGTCAAAGAGGATAACAGAAAATTGAAAGACATCTTCTGTTCTTGGAACACACTGGCAGATCTGGTATGGTAAAAACAACCACACTTCCAGAACTGTTATACAGATTTAATGCAATCCCAATCAAAACACCAATAGCTCACTTCACAGAACTAGAGGCAGCAACCCTAAAATTCATATGGAAACAGAAGAGACCTAGAATAGCAAAAACAACCTGGACAACAATGGGAAGGCAGGGAGTATCACAACCCTGACTTGAACTATATTACTAGGCTACCATGATTAAAACAGCATGGTACTGGCAAAAAAACAAAAAACAAGAAAACAACCCCCATCCATCCCCCCCCCAACCAAACCCAAGGCTCAGTGAGACAGGAGATGCAGAAACAACTTCAGTGACACTCAGCTATTTTATCTTTAACAAAGGATCTGGAGACCTTCACTGGCAAATTTCCAAATGCCAGAGATTGAACCTACACCCATGTATCATCATGCACTAAACTAAAATCAAAATGAATCAAAGATCTAAATATTAAAACAGAGACACTAAATCTGCTGGAAGATAGAATAGATAAAATCCTTGAAGATGTAGGTGTAGGCAAAGACTTTATGAAAAAAAAACCTGTTAGCACAGGAAATATTACAAAAAATCAACAACCTAGATCACATCAAACTAAATAGCTTTTGCACAGCAAAAAGAAACCACCATCAGAGATAAAGAGAATGGAGAAAAATTTTACCAACTACTCTTTATAATAATGACTTGTATTTGGAATATATAAAGAACTAAAAAAAATTAGGCCTTCCAGATTTAAAGACCCAATCCAGAAATGGGCATCTGAAATTAATAGACTCTTCTCAGATAAAGAAGTACAAATAGCAAATAAACATACAAAAAAAAAAGTTCAACATCACTTGTCATTCAAGAAATGCAGATTACAACAATACTTAGATTCCATCCCACTGCAGAAAGGATGACTATCATCATGAAATCAATCAGTAACAAACACTGATGAGGCCGTAGGGGGTCAAAGGAACGCTTCTCCATCTTGGTACAAATGTGAACTGGCAAAGCCACTATGGAAACCAGTGTGGAATTTCCTCAAAAAACTAAACTGAGAGGTTCCCTTTGACCTGGCTGTCCCTCTTCTAGGCATCATCTCAAAAGAGTTGAAAGAATCATGCCACAGTGATATGTGCATGCCTGTGTTTGTATCAGCTCAGTTTATAATAGATAAATCTTAGAAACAAGGCATATGCCCATGAAGAGAGGAATGGATAAAGAAAATCTGGTTTTTATGTACAATGCAGTGCTACCCTGCCACAAAGAAGAATACATTTGAGGCATTTCTAGGTAAATGGATGCTCTCTAGACCACATTTTTAAGTGACAACCTCAGACACACATTTAAATATTGCATTATTTCTATTGTGTGAGAAACTCAAAGGAGAAATAAGGAGCAAAACAGAGGATCGATACTGAGAAGTAGGAAGATGGTGTTCAAATGGGAAGCGGAGCAAAGGAAGGAGGGGATGGAGGGAAAGATTTAAAAAAGTAAATGGAAGGAGCAAAATGGGAAAAAGCTTTTGCCAGTGGGGAGAGGTGGAAAACTTGAAGGGGAAGGGAAGGAAATGGGATAAAAGAGAAACTGAGGTATGCTCGGTACAATTACAAATTCCCCATGATGAACGTGATTGCCATGCATGGCAAATATGTACCAATAAAAATATTAATTGTTCATTAAAGCCCTTGTTTTCATGACACACAACTCCCCCCATGACATGGCAAAGGGTGAGGGTTAGGGTTCAGACTGGTACCCCTGCTACATGCTGGGCTCTTCGCCAGAGACAGACCCCCCAGTAGGCAAAGCTGGTTTCTCTTCCCCAAGGAGTTCATGGCCAGTGGGGAAGATTAGCTAGTAGGGAGCACCGAAGACCGTATGGCTGTCATTGCTTTAGGACTCTCCGCGATGCAGAACTAAAGGGGATTGTATTTAAATATAAAGTGATTTATTAGGAGAGATTGGTTCTCATGAGAATGAAAGCAGCCGAGTCTCAAGATCCGCGGGGTGGGTAGGCAAGTTGGAGGCCCAAGAAAGTGGTAGATTAGTTCCTGTGCGAAGATCAGAAGCTTAAACACTCAGAAAAAGTCAGGGTTCAGGTGAAGTTCAAAAGCAGAAGTCAAACTATTATCTGAGTTCAAAGGCTGTTAGAGGAATGAGTTCTCTTGTATTCACAGGAAGTCTGGTCTCTTCGTACTATTTCCGGCCTTCAACTGATTTGATGAGGCCCACCTATATGAGGCAGGATGGTCTTCTTTGCCCAGTCCTTTGGTTGTTCTCATCCAGAAATCACAGCTGATGCACCCGGGATCATGTCTGACTAGATGTCTGGGCACCCAGTGGCCCAGTCTTGTTGAACACACACAATTAGCCACTGTTGTCACACTATGACACAAGGACAGGATCTCACACAGGCACACAGGAAGAACCTACGTGAACAAGAGTTGGCTGATAAGAGGGAAACGACACTCTATCCAAGGATTTGTGCAGACGCTGTAATCAACGGTTCTAACTGGCATGCATTCCTGCACGGATGTCTCTCAATTCTTAACTGGTGTAGCGAACTCACACAGTGGCCGCTGAGTGTCCCCAAGGCAGGTCTGAGTCCTTGGACAGAAGATGGCTAGGCCAGATGAGCAGTTTGCTGTGCAGCACGTACCACAGCTGCAGATCAGAGGTGAGAGGTGGACCACAGCCAGGGCACCTCTGGAGTGAGGCTGTGTACCCTGGGTCACAGAGCACAGGAGAAGCAGCCCAGGCCTGGGCTTTATGGTGGGGAGACTCGAGTTACAAAGCTTGTTGGCTGGTTTTGTAGTTTTTATCTTTCGTTTCCTTCACATACATCACCAAGCATTTGAGTAGTTTGAAGAGTGGGGTGATTGCAAAAAAGATGAGAACTGTCACACTGCAGTTACGTCACAGAGAAGGAAATGTGTTCTTTTCTGCATTGGCAACAACACCTGACCCAGTCAGAGCCTGTTCTGTACGGTCTTCCTTGCTGGGAGAGGGTGGACGCTCATCCAGTGGAAGAGTTCAGGGAATCCTTTCCCTTTGCCATAAACAGCAAAGCAATTCATTTGCCTGCTGTTTGAAAAATTGTTTTCATCACGGAAGTTTGACTTTACTACTACTTTCTGAAAGAAGGGCAGAGGAGAATTAAGAACATCTTGGTCACCGCAGGCCACAAATACTTTCAAGGCAGGAGCTCTTGCCAACACAACTAATGGCCACATCTTCCTGCAGGTTGGTCTGCCTGGGGAGGAAGGAGGTGATTTCTTGCCAGGCAGGGCTGCCTACATTTCCTGTGTTGACTGCCCTGGGGTGTGGTGTTTGGCGGGAGTCTCACAGGCTGGGGTGCTCGCTCGCTCGCTTGGAAGACACCACTCTTGGGGAGTCTGAATTTGAAAAAGCACCACTCTGCGCTGACCCTGGCCCAGTGACCCCAACTGGCCTCCTTGTCAGCTCACACAGACTGCCTAGTTGGAACAGGGGTTTGTGGGGTGACTCTTGGGGCACTGGGAAGCCAATAAGTGGTATGGACATTCAGAGACTCAGAGAGGCAGTTTAGAGCCGTAAAGGGCCTTAGCAAAAAGCACTTGTCTCTCTGGATACTCTTAAAGAACTTAAAGAACTCTACTACCCAGTCCAAGTTCATACTAATTCACTCTCCTCAAATCAACCCTGCCCAGCCTTAGCCTCTCTGCTGTTGGGCCCGTGCTACATCTAACTGGCTGTCCCCACGGGAGGAAGGACAAACATGTCCTCTTCTGACCTACAAGGCTTTGCATACATTCTCACTTTAATTTTCACTGTTCATCTATGAGATACTTAATATTTTTCTTGGGATGGGAGAATAATTTTATTCTCTCCATTGCTTCCCATTTAGGGACCACAGTCATTGAAAAGGCAAAAAGAAGTGGGCGTAGGTCCCCGGGGGAGCCCCGTGGAGGTTCTCCAGCCACCTCCTCAGCTGAGGTCTCTGTGTTCAGCTGCTCTCAGCCATCACACAGGGGAGTGAAGTAGGCTCCCAGCTCCCAGGTAAGCCCACCTGAGATCTCAGATGTGGAGCAGGAAGAGGAGAGGACTTACTGATACACATCTGGCTTTCTTGGAATTGGGCTTACCCCCCTTCTCCCCACCCACAGGAACCTCGGCAGTGGTCTTTATGACAGCTACCACGATCCCCCTCCAATAGAGTCTGCCTCTACCCTGCCCTATTTGAGAAATACCATAAATAATATTTTCTTTAACAAATTAAATAACGTAATACTTAAGTAAAATATGTTACAGCTAAAATGTCCCCGCCTTTGCTGGTTCTGAGGGATGCCTTCTGGAGGAAGACGAGTTTAATCTTGTTGATGGGTGGTGCAGGGTGACATGTTGGCACACGTGGGCACTGCTGCCTGCTTCCCTAAGGGCGCAGGCCACAGGCACTGGGCTTCACAGGACACAGGCTCAGGACTGGTCCAGGTCCAGCTCTGGACCTCCCTGCAGGAGAGGAGGCTAAATACAAATGTGGAATTAAAGCCTCTGTGGGGGATGGAGAAAGAGGCCCAGGGGTGGGGTATTGGAAACCCCAATAATGAGTTCAGTTATCCAAGTATTGTGATCCTCTTTCTAGTTTTCCTCACAATCCAAAAAGTCATATTTATAATCCCACTGAGACGTCATTGGAATCCCAGCAAGTTAATTCCAATCTACCACCACCAATGCCACCCATGGTGAGAGTGAAAACACCAAGACACATTCCAAGTGAAGGACAGCCAAGGGGTCCTAAGTCCAATCCCCGTGAGGACATGTAGACAAAGGCCTTGATCCTAGGCCTCTCCCAGCGTTCATTATCTTGTGAAGAAGCGGGGTGGCTCTGGCATGAGTGACAGTGGGGATGGGGGGAGTTACCTGAGTAACTTGAGCTGGCCGGCCAGGTGCAAGATGGTCATCTGTGTAAATCTGCAGAGATAAAGAGATGTGGAAGGACCAATTTACATTATCCAATTTAGGTAACAATGGAATTGTATTGGGGGGCTATGGCTTTGGTTCTGATATGCAAGCTCTTGTGCCCTGGGGAGTCCTAGCCTATATCCTGAGGCTCCTACACAGCTGACATTCCCTGAGCAATTTGCTCTAACATCTTGTGTGCTTATACCCTGTACATATCTGTATTGTACTGAGAACACTATGCGAGGAAAACAGGACTGTCTGTTGACTATTGAAATTGCCTGTTAGCACCTCAGCTAGCCTTATTTGCAATGCTTAGAGCCAATTGAAGAGAGAAGGAAATACCCTAGCCAGCTCTCTACATATCAGTATAAGGAAATAAGTCTCCAAATAATCAAAGTCACAGTAATTGGTTTGCATTTAAGACAACTCCATTGTCTCCCACGGTGGGGGAAGATAAGGAATGGGGAGGGGTCCTGCAGAGAGTGACCAGCAGCTGCAGGCTGCCCCGCCCATGAGTCACTTTAGCCATGCATACTATGGTTTGGCTGCACTTTGGGTGTCCTTCCAGGTATAATATGGGGAAATTTAATCCCCTGTGTGAAGTTTTAAAAAGGTGGGATTTAATCTGAGTATGGTGTTTAAAGGTGTGCCCTCTGAAAGGTGATTAAGATTAGATAAGGTCAGCCAGGTGGGGCCCCCAAGACTAAGTGTGGTGACTTTGTAAGAGGGACAGAGACCGGTCTCTGTCCCTCTTATATCTGCATCTCTTACTGAGACATGCCCTATGCTACCTCAGTACTCTGCCAGCATATAAAGCTCATAATGAATTCACACATGCACACACGCGCGCGCATGCACACACACACACACACACACAACCAAGGAACTCAAAGTCCCAAATGATTGGAGCCATTTCTTCTTAAAATCTCCTTTATCACCCAGAACCTTCTTCCCTTTTCTCTTCCCCCAAGAAAAGAGCAGGATCCCACCTTTGAGGACAGGGCCATGTGGAGGACAGGAGCCATTCCCAGTACAGGTGATGTGTGCTTTCTTGGCTGGTAGACTGGGGTGTGCTGTTGAGTCCAAGAGATGCTGGGTGAGAGAACATTTGAAAGCCAACCCAAGAGCTCTCATCTCTTGCTTGTCTGCAACACCTGATGTATATCATGGTCTACAAGCCTCTGAGGGTGGATTATTCCTTATCCCCAGGGTACTTACCTCAGCACTCACACATAGCTCTTCCATAATAGGCCTCAAGGAACATGTGTTAAACGAGTGCATGACCTGTGGTTGTTCTAGATGCCCAGCTGTCTGTTGTGGCCTGAAGTCCCTGGCCTGCTCCCAGCAGGGCGTGTCACAGGCAGCTGGAGAGCTGACAGTGGTACACAGGCTTTTGGTGGCTGGGCCTGGAGCTACTGGACTGTACTGCTAGAGAGTTCAGCCTTAGCAAGTCCAGGAAAGTGCTTCATAAAGCAAAGTGGTTTTAGTATCTGAACTTAGATTAATTTATTGCTTATTTATTGTTTAGAGTTGATTATGCAATTTCAGGGCTTCTTTTAAGTCCTCTCTTTTTTCTTCTTTCTAAAAATGGTCTGCATTTACGTGGTTTTCGGTCCTGTTGCTGGTTGCATTCTGTGTAACCTTAAAAAATCACCTGTCTCATCTGTAGGTCTTAGTTGTGATCCCCGAGTGGGAGATGGATTTATTCACGTTCACAGGAGTGTCTTTTTCCTTTTTGCTTTGTTTGTTGCCATTAAGTACAGTTTTGTGGTTTGGAGTTGGTTTTGGTTTTTTATTTGGCCGGTAGCAATCAGTGCCCGAGGGAGGAGGCGCTGGAGGCTTGTCAGGTACCAGCCTGAATGCGTGGTCCAAGATGCATGCAAATCACCTTACTAGGTGCAGAAGGCTGTGTCTCATCCAACCACTGGTGTGGCCTTTATCCAAGTCACTCCTGTGAGACACTTCTGGTCTGCCAGTGTCCAGAGGAGTCAGGAAAGTAAAATGAGAGTGCTTGCCTTTCTTGACTCAGCTGGCTGAGCTGTCATCTTAGACCCACCAAGGGAGGACTGATAAAATGTCTGTACCCAGGCCCCAGACTCAGGACTCTGCTTCAACTCAGGGGCTGCATCTGACATTTCCCAGAGCTCCTCAGGGGATCCCCCAAGAGCAGCCAGGCTGAGCATCAGGAGCCAGATTAAAATTAGGACTGAGTGATGTGTCTCGCAAGATTAGATAAGACATCTTCTAAAGTTTAACCTGGAGTATCGGTAGCTTAATGCCTAATATTGGTTTGAACTCAGAAAATACAGTGAGGGAGAAAGAGGTTTAGTCCATAGAATTTTTAATAGGCTTTCAGCCAGTTGCTTTAAAGAAGGCAGAATCCAAGAGTTTAAGCTATTACTTTGTCTATGTGGGAGATGAAAAATAACTCTGTTCTAGGACATGGGCAGTTATAAAGATATTACAAGAAAATCATTAACTTCTTTAACTACTAAGAGTAGGCTAGAAACCAGAGGGCTTGACCTAAGTTCTTTCTTTTCTTGCTAGCAATATGGCTTTCCATGCAGTTGTGCCACCCTTTGGGAGACAACCTCATCCTTCACCTCTAAGTTTGTCCTGAGTACCCAGAGATGGGGCAAGCTAGGTTGTATCACCCCAGGAAAAGAAGCCTGCTTAGACCTTTGAGCTTTGGAGGGTCTATCTCTTGCCCCTGCAATGGGCCAGGAACCCATACCAACAGGATGTCAGAAGGCAGATTCCATGTTCTTGGACAGGGACCAGGTTTCCAGGACCCAGTATTCCCACCCATCCTGTGCTCTTGGTGGACCTCTTCTCCATTCTGGTGGCCATTTGCATGTAGGTGGACATATAGGTTGTGGTGTCTCAGGTGAAGAAGAGTTTGTGTGTGGGAAGAGTCTGAACTTGGTTTCTTCCTTCCTCCACTGGTGAGACTAAGGGCCTAGAGACCTGCAGGAATGCCAGTGACTCAATCAGACCCCAGCTAGAGCACACAGGAGGGACAGATGGGACAAGAGGTGTAGAAAAGTCTGAAGAAACAGTAACAATATGAGCCAGCAGGTGGTAAGTTAGGTGAACCAGTGCTTTGCTTGGGAACAAAAACACTACAAATAGAAGTGGGTGGTCAGGGCTACCTTTTCTTTTCTTTTCTTTTCTTTCTTTCTTTCTTTCTTTCTTTCTTTCTTTCTTTCTTTCTTTCTTTCTTTCTTATCTCTCTCTCTTTGTTCTTTTTTTCTTCCTCTAAATGACTGGGGAGAACTCCCTTCACAGAAAACTAATCCCAATCCCCAAATCCAGACACAAAGATCAGATCCAAACCCAGCATGGATCCACCTGTCACCTTTGCTAGTGTGCACACTTCTGGGATCTGAGGTGGACCTGCTGCAGAACAGTAGATGCTGGAGGAATTTCACTGCTTTCATTTTTCTCTGTCTGATTAGTTTCCCTCTTCCTAATTGGCTGGGTTAGTGTTTTGTTTCTTTGTTTGGTTTTCCCTTGCTTTTCTCTTTTTCTCTCTATTCTGTTTTGTCCTTTTTTCGTTTTTCTTTCCATGTGTTTGTTTTTTTGGTGTGTGAAGATTTTTTTTCCTGTACTGGGGAATCAAACTCATAACCTTGCCACTTGCCAGGCGAGCACTTGTGCCACTGAGCTAAATCCTCATCCTGTGTATTTGGTATTTTTTTTCCTATTTCTTTTCTTTCTTCTTTTCTCTCTTGCTCATGATTTAGATATCTAATCTTTCTTTTTCTTGTTTTCTAATCATCCTCTTATGTTTCATCAACTATCTCACTTAATTTTGTGATTTTCCTGTGAGTAAACATTGTCTCTTCTCTTTATGGTTCACTGCAAAACTCCTAGATCTTCTCTTCCAACTTTTCCCTGCTGCAACCTACAGTTACCTGAAGCCTGAATGATTATCCTTTGCCATCCAACCTTGCTCCTGCTACATTTAACCTCATTCATCTCTCCATATTACCCACTATTTCTCTTGAACTTCCTCCCCCCAACAGGATAAAATCATCCTAAGTGGAAAACCATTGCATACAAGTTCCTGATATAGATTGGATTATATTATATATCTGTAGCAGTTCTATGTTATAAACATCAGACTAGTAGTTACCATAGTAGGTACTAGCAGGCTGTGCTTGAATGTATTGTTATTGCTAACTACATTACTTTAACAAGCATGTCATACCTGCCATAACCAGTTTTTCTCCCCTGTGCGACCACACTGTAATCAGAAGGGTCATAATCATCATCATCATAGTCCAATACTGAAGGAATGGGCCCTGAGTCAAATAGCTAACAACTCCCCATTCTTAAAATATTAGGAAGATAGGTTCTTAGGATAGTCAAAAAAACCAAGAACCACTTATATCTAGGACACATCCTGTGGGACAGACTTCTCCTAGGAAAGCCCTGACACCAGACATAAAGCTATCTAATATAAGAAACCTACAAGCCTCAACACAGAACACAAAACAAAATAAAAAATAGAAAATAGGAAATGACAAGATGAAGAAGCAAAATGTAACCCCAAATGCCCAGCTCATCCAGGACAAGTCCAGAGCACAAAGAAACAGAAGAAATTGGAAGCCAGAAAATGGAACTCTCTGAAATGATAGCGGCAGAAGTGAAAAAAACAAATGGAAGAGATCATAGGAAAAACAATCTCCAAAGTACAAAAAGAAATGATGATCGAAATGGAAGACATTAAAGAAAACACAGAGAAACAAATAGAGGAACTCAGGAAAACAATAGGAGCTATGAATGCCCAACACAGACAAGAAAAGAATCAACAAAAGAGATCTGAACAGAAATCCATTCCATTGAACATTCCATTGAAAGTATATGCAACAGACTGAGTGAAGCTGAGTATAGAATGTAAGATCTAGAAGAGGTTACACAACTAGTGACTAGGAAAGGAAAGATATTTTAAAAGTAGCAAGATATCCTGAAAAGTCAATACAACAGCTATAAAATGAAGGAAAGAAGAACAATGTAAGACTGATTGGAGTCAGTGAGAAAGCTGGAGAGAGCACAAAAGCCATTAAAAACCCCTTCACAGAAATAATGACAGAAAACTTCCCAAACATGGATAAACAATTTGACATACAAATAAATGAAGCACACAGAACTCTAAATAGCCATCACCAAAATAAATCTACATCTATAATAATCAAGATCCTAGAAATTCTACACATGAACAAAATACAAATTACCTATAAAGGAAAGCCCATCACAGCAGATTTCTCAACACAATGCTCATATCAAAGAGAATTTGCAGTGAAGTATTTCAAGTCCTAGAGGGAAACAATCTTTAAACCAGATTGATGTACTTTCAAAATCAATGGAGAAATAAGATACCTCCATGACAAAGAACAACTGAAGAAATTTGTGACCTCCAAATCAGCTTTAGAGAATGCTCTGAAGGATCTATTAGAAAAAGATAATGAAAACCACACACATGAATGCCAGTAGAAAGAAGCTGCCAGGCAGGAAAAGCAATGAAACAGAAGAGAAAGACAGGGAACCAACAACAGGAGAATAACATAAAAAAGATAAACCAATGCATATAAGTTATAACCATCAATGTAAATGGTCTCAACTCATCAATCAAAAGAAACTGATTTGCAGAATGGATCAAGAAACAAGATCCAACAATATGCTGCATACAAGAAGCACATTTAGGGCCAGGGATTTAGCTTAGTGGCATAAGTGCCAGCCTTGCAAGTGTGAGGTTGAATTCAAAAACAACCTCACACTCATAACAAAGAAAAACATTTAACCCCAAAAGAAATTCATAGACTAAAAGTCTAAGAATGGAAAAAATTCATAGACTAAAAGTCAAAGAATGGAAAACAATTCTCCATGCTACAGGAACCTAAAAAAAAGCAGGGATAGCTATTCTATTTACAAACAATGAGAACTTTAAGCCAAAACTGATCAAAAGAGACAAAGAAGATCACTACATACTAGTTAAGGGAAAACTCCAAGAAGAAGAGATAATGGTCATAAATATATGGGCATTAAACATAGATGCATCCAACTACATAAAACAAATACTAAAACATGAAAAACCAGATAAGCACTAACACAATTGTAGTGGGGGACCTTAATATCCCACTGTCCCAAATAGATAGATCAACTAGACAAAATATAAAAAAAGAAATATTAGAATTAACCAAGCCTGTGAACAAATGAACTTGGTAGATGTCTACAGAGTGTTCTACTCCAAATCATCTGAACATATATTATTTTTAGCTGCACATAGGATGTTCTCCAAAATAGACCATGTATTAGCCCACAAAATATGTTTAAGTAAATGTAGAGGAACTGAAATAATCTCAAGCACACCATCTGATCACAGCACAATGAAATTGGAAATCAATCACAAAAACTATATAAACACATGGCAATTAAACAGCATCCTTCTGAAAGCCAGTGGGTCACAGAGGAAATTAAAGGTGAAATTAAACATTACAATTAAATAATATTACAATTAAATGATAATGCTGATCCAACATACTGAAACTTATGGGATGTAATGAAATCAGTCTTACAGAGAAATTTATAGCTCACACATTGGGAAAACAGAATGAGCTCAAACAAACAACCTAACATTGAACCTAAAGCATCTAGAAAAAGAACAAATCAAATCCAAAGCTCACACATGAAGGAAATTATACAGATAAGAGCAGAAATTAATGCAATAGAGATTAAGAAAATAATACAAAGAATCAATAACTCAAAAAGTTGGTTCTTTGAAAGAATAAAAAAATTGATAAGCCATTAGCTAGTTTCATCAAAAAGAAAAAAGAAAAAAAACCCACAAAGTCAAGCAATTAGGAATGAAAAGGGGGAAATCCCAAAGGATCCTATAGAAATCCAGTAGATCATCAATATCTATTATGAGAACCAATATTCTAATAAGATGGAAAACACAGAAGAAACAGACAGATTCCTAGACACAATGGAATTGCCAAAACTAAGTCAAGAATATCTTAAAATTTTAAATAACCTGATATCAGTCAATGAAATTGAAAATGTAATTAAAAATTTAACAACCAAGAAAAGTCCAGGTCCTGATGGATTAATGGTTGAATTCTACATGAATTTCTAGGGCTTGAAATTTAGAGAACTAATGCCACTAATGCTAAAACTCCTTAAGGAAACTGAAGGGGAATCAGTACTTCCAGAATCATTCCTGGAAGCAAGTATTACCCTGATTCCAAAATCAGAGAAGAATGCAATCAAAACAGAAAACTATAGGCCAATCTACCTGCTAAACATAGAAGAAAAAATCCTCAAGATACTGACAATCACTTCTTGGCCTTTTGGCTAAGATCAAGTGCAATAATATACTGACAAACAGAATGCAGCAAATCATCAAGAAGATCACACATCATGAACAAGTAAGAATCATCCCAGGGATGCAGGAATGGTTTAACATATGCAAATCAATAAATGTAATACATCATATTAAGGGACCAAAGACAAAAGTCACATGATCATCTCAACAGATGCAGAAAAAGCATTTGATAAAATTCAACACCCATTCATGATAAAAAATACTACAGAAAATTGGAATAGATGATCTTTATCTTATAAAAAGCCATCAGCTAGCATCAATTTAAATGGTCAAAACCTGAAAGCTTTTACTCCCAAATCAGGAACAAGACAAGGATATCCATTGTCATCACTCCTATTCAACATAGTTCTGGAAACATTAGCCAGAGCAATCAGACAACAGAAAGAAATAAAAGGAATAAAGATAGGAAAGGAACATATTATTTGCAGATAACATGACACTCTACATAGAAGACCCCAAAAACTCCACCACAAGATTCGTGGATTTATTTATTTATTTTTGGTACTGGGAATCAAACTCAGGACCTTGCACTTGCCAGGCGGGTACTATGCCATTGAGCCATATCCCTTGGCCAAGATTTGTAGATTTACTATCCAAGTTCAGTAGTATAGTGGGATCCAAAGCCAACACTTGAAAATCAATAGTATTCCTGTACACAAGCAACAAACTTGTTGAGAGAAAGAGAGAAATTAGGGAAACCACACCCTTTACAATAGCATCTTAAAAAACTGAAATACTTAAGAATCAATCTAACCAAGGATGTAAAAGATCTATATGGTGAAAATTACAGTATCCTAAAAAGAAGATGGAAAGGGATCTCAGAAAATGGGAAGATGTCCTTTGCTCATGGATAGGAAGAACCAACATTGTGAAAATGGCCATAGTCCCAAAACTGTGATACAGATTTAACGCAATCCCAATCAAAATACCATTAGCATACCTCTCAGATCTAGAGAAAACTTTCCTAAAATTCAGTTGGGATGAGAAGAGACCTACAATAGCAAAAGCAATTCTGGGTAACAAAGTCAGGAAACATCACAATCTCTGACCTGAAATTATACTATAAAGCTACTGTGATAAAATTGCATGGTATTGGCAAATAAAACAAAACAACAACAACAAAAACAAAAAACAGGCCTAAGGATCAGTGGAACAGAATAAAAGATACAGACATGATCCCAAATACTCTTTACCACCTCATCTTTGACAAAGAAGCCAAACACATTCAATGGGAGAAAGAGAGTCTGTTTAATAAATAGTGCTGGAAAAGTTGGCTTTCCACATGCCAAAGACTAAAACTAGGCCCATGTCTATCACCATGCATGAAACTAAAGTCAAAATGGATCAAAGATCTAAATATTAAAACAGAAACACTAAATCTACTGGAAGACAAGGTAGGTAGAAGTCTTGGAGACATAAGGGTAGGCAGAGAATTCATGGACAAAACCCAGAATGTGTGGGAAATACTTCAAAGAATTAACAAATGGGATCTCACTTTATTAAAAAGATTTTGCACAACAAAATAAATCACTAACAGAGTGAAAAGCAAACACAGAGTGGGAAAATAATTACAGCCAATTGTCTCTCAGACAAAGGACTTATATCTGGAACATATAAGGAACTTTAAAAAATCAGGCATCCAAAATTCAAAGACCCAATTCAAAAATGGGCATCTGAGATGAATACATACTTCTCAGATGAAAAAATACAAATGGCAAATAAATATATGAAAAAATATTCAACATCATCAGTCATTTGAGAGATGCAAATTAAAACAACCCTGAGATTCCATCTTGCCCCGGAAAGAATGGCTGTTATCAAAAAATCAACTGTTAACAAAGGCTGGCGGGGCTGTGGAGAAAAAGGAACACTGCTTCCCTCTTGGTGGGATGTAGACTTGTGCCACCACTCTGAAAATCAGTGTGGACATTCCTCAAAAGACTAAGATTAGAGGTCCCATTCAACGCAGCTTTTCTGCTTCTCAGTACTTTCTCAGAAGACATAAAAACATCTCACCAAGTGATATATGTGCACCCATGTTTAGAGCAGCACAATTTGTAATAGGTAAATCTTGGAAATAACCCAAATGAACTAAAGAATGGAAAAAAAGATGTGTTTTTTTAAAAAATATACAATGGAATATTACTCAGCCGTAAGGAAGGATAAACTTCAGACTTTTATGGGTAAATGGATGCAGCTTGAGCCCATACTTGTAAGTGATTTATAAATCAGATCCACATGTGTGTACATGGTATTGTCTCACTAGTGTGATAAACTGAATGAGGAAGTAAGATCCAAATTGTTCAACAGATACTAAGAATTGGGAAGAAACTATTCAAAAGAAAGGAAAAACTGATGGGTGAAAGGGGAAAGGAAGGAATGGAAAAGGAAAAAATGTCTGTATACATAAGACAGTTAAGATAGTTACACAGCTAGTTACTCTTTATTCATCGAAAACAAAGCTTGCACTAATATTGTTTGGACAAGATTTCACGCCTGTATTTTGCACTCTGATTAACTACCACGAAGATAACATAACAATATTCAGTGCATTGATCATTGTTACTCTCTACTAGCTTGTTCTGAAACTATGTTTCACTGTTATTTTTGTCTTTCTCTTGAGGGAGGGAGAGAGACAGACTGAGAGAGAGAGAGAGAGAGAGAGAGAGAGAGAGAGAGAGAGAGAGAGAGAAGGAGAGAGAGATTCTCACAGGCCACTATTCAGACGTAGCACTGGGCTTCTAAATTTAAACATGGACCTTCTGAGTCACGTTAAAACGTATTTTTCAAAACAGGGAAATGCAATATTATTTGCTCTCTGGTTTGCTGGTTGATTTGTGGCTCCTGAAGGGTGACGTGTACTGTGTGTGACCTCCTGTCCTGCCCCTGTTGTAAATGTCATGGGTCACCTGGAGAGGGTCAGAGTGTAGAGCTCAGGGACACAAATGTTATGCATATAGAACCCAGAGCCCAGCCCATCTGCAAGCCAAGAAGCTCCCTGCGTTGCTGCTTCGTCTTACGCAGAGCATGTTTGCCCAGACCAGTGGTGGTGAATCTATGACAACGCATGCTGCAGCTGGCTCTTCACCGTTATTGAAAGATCTAAAAAGCTTTGCCATCACTGGCGTAGGTCGTTGCTATTTGCCAAGTGGGGCTCTTCAACCCTCTCCCATGTGCTTGATGTGGGAATGCATGTGTCCTGACAGTCACATGGTACCTTGATGAAAACAGTCAGTTTGTGAACAATACCCCCACGGCAGTCTTGAATAGTTAAGGGAACGTGAAAAGGCAAATAATTCCTTCTTTACTGGAAAAACATTTAAAAGCACGTTTCACCGTGCAATTAGTCACTCTTCCTCTGAGTGGCCAGAGGTGCTTATTTCACAGTATTTGCCAAAATTTTTCATGTTCCTGTCTCCCCTACTAGGTGCAGAGCTTCTCAAGAGTAGATACAACACTTTCCTCCTTGTTAGATTTTTCAGCCTCCAGCCCTGTGCTTTGCATATAAATAATGAGTATTCTGCTCTAGTATAATAAAAAATACATGTACTGTTTATTTAGTCTTTGTCCCTGGCTACCGGCACACAGCTCCTAATGCCCTTGGAATTTCCCGAGTAATTGGAGAGTCTCTTGTCTGATTAAGAAAAAAGACTGACCAGAGGGAGGGTGCCTGGCCATGAGAAAAATTAATCACGTTAATTTTAAAAAAACATTTAACCCCTCTACCCCATGGAGAGCAGCAGAGCTGGAGATGGAGTTGAATCACTAATGGCTGACGATTCAGTCAATCATGTGCAGGTAATGACATTTGATTACAGCTGGCGAACAGCGTGGCTGGCGAGTGTCGGGGCTGTGGGCAAATCCTGCTTTCTGTGTCCTGTGAGTCTTTTCCATTGGACGGCTCCTGAGTTGCATCCTTTATAATAAATTGGTGGTGGTAAGCTAAGTGCTTTCTTGAGTCCTGAGTCATTCTAACAAAGTGTCAAATCTGAAAGAACAGGCATGAGAATCCCTAAATTTATAGTCAGGTCAGACAGAAGTGCAGGGAGACTGTAGGTCAGGCACTGACGGCTGGGGTCTAAAGTGGGGGTGGTCTTGTGGGAATGAGCCTATAATTTGGGGGGGTCTGTGGTAACCACAAGTGCTTAGTGTCAGAGTTGAACTGGTTACCTGGTTGGTGTCAGGGAACTGGCGAACAGCTTGGCATTAGGACACTTTTGTTCAGTTTTGTTACACATTAAGAATTCTGTCTTTGGTGATTTAACACTATTTCTTTTAAAAGAGAGGACCACATTCCCTTCCTACTATATGGGCAGGTATGTGTAAGCGACCTAAACAATATGCTATGGTGACACCGTTTACCTCCAAAGCTGAGTCATAAAAACTCATGCAACTGCCATCTGGTTCTGTCTTGGCATTCTCAGGGGGTCCCTTAAGAACCAAGCTGCCCTACTGTGAGATCCTTCACCTACCAAGCAGGACCCTACGGAGGGTCTTTGGTCAACTGTGCCAGATAAGACTAACGGTCCAGTCGTCTATGACCGGTGCCAGCCGTGTGAATGAAGAAGCCCCAAATATTTCTGCCCATAAACATTGGAGACACTCTGAGTTTCCAACCGAGGCCTCAAAATAGCAGAGCAGAAACAATCCCTGCTGTGCTGTATCTAAATGTATGGTCCACAAAACCCCTGAGCGTAATTCCATAGCTACTGTTTTACAGTGCTTTATCTGGGGGTAGCTTTTCCTCCAGCTACAGTACCTGGAACATGGTGCGCTCACCGCTGTGTGATGACCAACTGTTCAAAACTTCTTTACTTTGAATGCTCCTGTAAATTACAGAGTTTATTATACCAGAAAGGCATATAAAAATTAGATCTTCAGAATTCTGTGAATTTTGAAAGAATATATGCATTTCAGCATAAAAATTACAGCTTTGGAGGATGCACAGAAATATTTTTTATGCATGGCCAGTGTTTTCCTACATAAACATACCTTTGATTTTTTCCCTAGATAAATCCTAGAGGTGGGTCTGCTGGGTCTATGGCTTGCTGACATTAAAGACCATTGATTCATGTGACCAGCTGTTCGTCCTTCCCCTCTCACTCATCCCTGCCTCTGCCAGGTTGGGGACAAGCTCAGGGGTGGAGTGTGGGGCCTGACCTTTGTTCTTCTTTCTTCCTCACTCTGCTGCTTCCAGGTCCTGGTAGAGGGTATGTCAAAGAGTGGAAGAGGTAGGAAAGGGACAAGAGTCTGCCTGGTGCAGCCGTCTCTTGAGATCTGTGTCCTTTGAGTATTAGGCATAGATGTGCTCAGCCTTTCGTGGAGCACTGAGGTAAGACATTCCCTCAGCACAGTTCCCTCAAAGGGGAGGTGTGCTGCTGTGCCCCGCCTTCCCCTGACATCCACCCAATACCAGAGAACCCCGGGGCACTTGCTGCTGAGTCCATCTCCGGAGGAAGGGGTCCTCCAGGCAGACTGCAGCAAAGCAGCACAAGCCTGGCTTCTCCTCACAGAACACAGAACACACTTGTGCACAGGTGGCCCATTCATCCCTGGCACAGCCCCCCTCTCTGCATCTCTCCTCTCTCTCTCCTCTCTCTCTCTCTCTCTCTCTCTCTCTCTCTCTCTCTCTCTCTCTCTCTCTCTGTGCAGTACAGAATGCAGACCAGCAATTTCATTCTTTAAATAAATGATCACGGAACAAGATGCCTAACTCTTCTTCCAGACATTTTCAAACCCTGAGATCCATTTGGGCAGGAGCCCAGGAACCATTCCCTGCTAGGCCAGGAACCCCCATCTGATGCCTCCTCCAGCTTCCATTATTCCTTGTGTTCGGACACTGGAGTAGAGGTGGTGTGGGGGACAGCAGGGAAGTGGCGGAGTTCTGGGGGGGGGGGACAGCTTTGTGTAGGGTGGAGACGTAGGCAGGACTTGTACTCTTTAGTGCTTTGTCTTTTAGTCTCCATAATTTGACAGTAGGAAAATTTCCTTCATTCTTTTACAGTGACTGGTTAAATAATTCTAGGATGTTCTCTATGAAGGATTTAAATGTAGCCTTTCAAAATCCAAGAACTACTTGGTGGGAAATATTTATTTATATATACTCTTGACATATATTTCATGATATATTGCTAAGCAGAGAATTTAGGTACCAAAACCACTTAACTTCACATTTGTGAACTACATATTGTATTTAAAGAGGCGCACATACAAAATCATTAGAAGAACATTCATCAAAACAGAAACAATAGGATAGAATTAGGTGATTTCTTCCCTACGCTTTATGGGCTTTTGAAATTTTTATGACAAGCACATTACTATGATAAATAAGTTATTTCTATAATATAAAAATTGACTGGGTGCATTGCACACATCCCTTTTACGCAAATATTCTTTGTTCTCATTAACTTTGTTCTTTTTAAGAATTTTTTATTTTAAAAAAACAGAAGGGTAGAAATTTTACATAATTTTAAAAAATGACAGTAAGAAATCAATACTAGTTAATATATTACACATTGTTGTCTTAGAAGTAGTTGCTCAAGTTACAAAATCAAAGCATAAAAAATGGATAGACAATCAAACTGTGACAGCACAAACTATTCTTTTTGATGAACTAACAGAAAATTGCTAGCATGGGTATCTCTCTTGCACACTTAAACATACATATGTGTATACTTACAAGTTGTTCTTTCCTTTTGAGCACTTTCTTTCCCTTCTGTTATTACAGTATCAGTTGTGCATTAAGTTTGCAGTACTGATGGAGTTTCTTTCAAAGCAAATGAAGAGCAGACTTAACAGCAAGAGGCGCCCTTGCTAACTTCTCTGCAGTCAGCAGAAGTGTGCAGACTCCATATTAGCAGAAGCAAGAGGAGCTCAGGAAAGGCAGCCTTATTAGCAAAGTTCTGGCGAAGAGTCCTGAAAAGTGATCAGCATCCATCTGGTATCTGGACAGCATGAATGACCTAATGTGCAAGCCAAGGTTAGGAACCCCTGTCCAAGGGGGGGGGGTCTCCTGCAAGTCCAGTTTCCAGAACATTCTCTATATTAATGGATCTTCTCCTACATTAATTGTCCAAAAATATTTGATTATGAATGTCTTTCAAATTATAACAAGTAGGAGCGGGATCATATGAGTTTCAGGCAATGTACTGAGTTGAATAATATCTCCCCCAAAGTCGTGTCTACTTAGAACCTCAGAATGTTGAAATCAAGGTCATTCTGCAGTCAAGCTGTAGTGCAATCATGCTGCAGAGTGAGATGGGCCCAAATCCCTTACAATGGGATCCTTTCAGTGAGAAGTGACCCCTACACACAGTGGGAAGCAGACTGTGTCAAGACGGAAGCAGAAACCGTAGCAAGGCAGCTGTGAGATGAAGGAAACGAAAGTATTTCTCTGTAAAATATACTAGCTAATAATGCTAGTCTTTCTCCCCGCTGGCCTGTTGAAGAATCACACAGACCAGAGAACCCGCTTTCCCTCCCTGTCTTCTCTGCTTTCCCTGGCTTTCCTTTCCCATGGAAAGGGGTGTAAATCCACCCTCCTGGCCCAAGCTGGTCCCAGAAGATGCCAGAAGAATGTGGGAGCAGACTGATGACTTCCTCAGTTCTTCTGCCTTTAAAACTGCAAGTGTCTAGCTCCTTTATCTGGTCACCCTGATACTTACTGCTCTTTATTAAATTACATATGAGACAGTGACCCAAGCTATCGGTTGGAGAGAAAGTTATGTTTCAGAGAGAGCTGAATCTCCCCCGCATGAAAGACAGAGCATGTATATTATGGCTTGCGTCTAGATATCCTCCCAAGGCCTCATGCAATCTTAGACAGGGCTTTTTCAGAGGTGGCTGAATCTAGAGTGTATGATGCTGGGATTGATTTGGCACTGTCCTAATCCCAGAAGACTGGAGAGGGTATGAAAAGGGGCAGAAAGATGCCACTAAAGCTCCTAGTTGTTTTTCCTGTTTTTTGCTGCCACAAATGGTTGCCCCTCTGCCATGTGCCACTCTGCCTCCAAATCAGTCGATTCTGGACTGAAACGTCTACAGACTGACCTAAATAAACCTTTTTTTCCCTTAATTTTGGGTGTCAGGTGTTTTGTCTCAGCAACAAGGAAACTAACTGAGACAACATGTGTTAAAGCTACCTGTTTTTCTGTGTTAATCTGTCTTCTGTCAACAAGAATCTATTTCAGCTAAGAAGCCATGAGGACTGAAAAAAGAAATTATATTTTCTTTCCTTCATAGCCAAGGAAGGCCAGGGATCACATTTCACTAGCAGGTGCTGGGACACAGATAGGGAGTGAATTTTCCTGCTGAACTTCCAGAAAAACCAGTGCTGCTCACATCATGATGTCGTCTCCTGCATCATGAGAGAAGTCATTGTTTTAAGCCACCCATTCTGTAGTAATTTAGTTCAGAAGTCATAGGAACTGGACTCAGTCCATTTCAGGTTTCCCCAGAAGCATGGAACAGTGCCACATTACATCTCTGGAAGAGGTAAATTTTCTCTTTAGAGCAGTTCTTGCCTCAACCTCAAAGGACTCCCTCTGATGTCAAACTCACTTTGTGTGCAGGGAAGAAATGCATCTTAGATAATACATGTCAATTTTCTTCCAATTATGTGACAACATGACCTATCGGGAAATGGGGGGAAACCCACTATACGTTTTATGCTGTAGTTTTTGCTAGCTCAGTCAGAAGACTGCTTATTAGCTTCACTCATCTGGTAACTCAAGAGAATTTCTAACCTTTGAAAAGCAATTACTTCTGAGTAAAAAAGTACATCTCTGAAACAGCCAGGAAAAGCCATATGTACTGTAAATATGGTTTTATATGAGTAGGAGTTTGCTATTTCTGATCAATCTTTAAAAAACTCTCAGTAAGGCTATGCTTAAAAGAGAATGAGAGAAGTGATATGGTTTCCGATGGACAGTTCTATTCAACTGAATCAATGATTATTGCATGTTGTGGATCAACACTAGGGCTGGGATGAAAATAGACCACTGTCCTTAGGTGCACCTGAGGGGTAGACAAGTCCCAAAAGACTAGATGAAGCACAAACGAAGTGCAGTGCAGAAGTATGTGCAAGCTCAGGAGGGCACAAGGAATGACCTTCCAATCAAACATGGCGGCATGGCGGCCCAGCCCTGCTCCCTCCTGAACCCACACCAAATGAGATGAAGGAATAAAAATAAATATACTCACATCCCAAAGGATAGACAGAATTGGGAAAGACACCACAACAAATGAGAACCATCAGTGATTTTGGTAGAATGGAAATCAGGAAGTAGAGGAACTAAGAATCTGACACCTACCCTCAAATGTCTGCAGAGGCCCTTTGGATCAGAGACCTGGCTTCACAGAATCTAGGTGAGGACACTTGATGTGCTGGAGGTGGTGGTGGGAATGAGGTAAAATCAGGGGGTTTGGTTGAAATTCTATTTAAGTATAGATTAGATCTTAGCTCACTCACCCAACTGGAGAGCTAAGGGACCATCCAAGGAGGAGGTATATTGTTGGAAAGCAAGAACCAGAGGAGCTGCAGCCTGAAAGAGGGGGCAAAGTCTATTCTCAGAGTGAATGTTGATGTGCACACTTCTGGTAGCCTCCCAGCTCTCTTGATTCCCACTCATAGAGTCACCAGACTATAGCCCTCGGGCAGGAGGCTGATAGGTTCTCTCTACAGAAAGTGAACAGCCCCAGAGAGAAGTCACCCAGACAATGACAGCTGGGAATTCTGGAAAAAGGAAGAAGAAATGAATGGAAGTGAAGTTCTCCCGGAATCACCCTAAAAGCCACACACACACACACTCACACACACACAGCCCCTACCTGCATGCATGCATGCATACGAAGCCTTGATCAACCCTGATGGTTAATAAATGGTCCAAGTGTCCTCAAGTAGTTGAGAAAACTTTTTATTATGAAAAATAGACATCAAAATAAACAGCAAATACAGAGAAAACAACAAAACAAAATCCATGTAGTTAATAGTCTTCACAGGGAGGTGCACCTAAACTAAGAGGTTTGCCATAAGGAGGAAATGACACTAAGAGTATTTTACCTCAGAAACATTGTATATGTATATCACTTTGTTTTATCTAAAGAGAAAAAAAACAGAAAAAGGATAGAAATATTACAGAATTTAAAAAAAAGGATAAACAGCAAGAAATCACTAGTTGATAAATTACATATTGTTTTTTTAGAACAATATGTTCTTTTTCAAGTTACAAAATTAAAGCACACAAAGTGGACACTCAAGCAGTGAGACTGCAAACAGATCTGTTCAACAATCCAACAAGAACCTAGCAATATGGTCATCAATCCCACACACCTAAACATACATGCAGCTATATCTTTTATGGCGCTTCCTATTTCCTCTTTTTTACAATAGCAATTATACATCTTTAAAATTTTATTTAAAAAGAAGAAAAAAGCAAAACAGAAAAAAAGGGTAGCAAAAATACAGAATTCTAAAAGAAAGAAAGAAAAAAAAGGAAAAAGAGAAAAACCCCCACTAAGAAATCACTAGTTTATGAATTACATATTGTCATCTTGGATGTAGTTGTTCAAGTTACAAAGTTAAAGGGTACATAGTAGACATTCAAACAGTGAGACTGCAAACAGTTCTGCTCAAAGATCCAACGAAGATTCAGCAATATGCTCATCTATTTTACACACTCAAACATACATGCAGTTATATCCCTTAGAGCATTTTCTTTTCCTCTCTTTTTTACAATAGCAATTACACATTTTGGTTTTATTACACTTGTAGTTCTTATTTACTTTTTACACTAGAGACACAATATATTTATAAATATGATTCTTATTTATTTCATTAATGAGGATAGTCTCAAGTTGTCTCCATTTGCCTATGAAGGCCTCAAGGTCATCTTTATTTATAGCTGAGTAATATTCCATTGTATAAAAATACTACACCTTTTTCATCCACTCTGCAGTAGGTGGGCATCTTGGTTGTTTCCAGGATTTAGTTATCACAAATTGTGTGGCTATGAACATGGGTGCACATACATCACTGTGATAGGAACTTTTCAGTTCTTCTAGGAAATTATCCAGGAGGGGATTGAATGGGGCTTCCAATCCTAGTTTTCTGAGAATTCTCCATATGGACTTCCACAGTGGTTGCACCAGTCTGCATTCCCACCAACAGTGGAGCAGTGTTCCTTTTCCCCCGCAGCCTTGCCAACATTTGTTATCAGTTGATTTCTTGATGGCAGCTTAAATATCACTTTTTTATCCATTCACCCGTTGATTTCCAAGATTTAGCTATTATGAACTATGCTGCTATAAACATGGGTATGCATGTGTCACTATAATATGATGTCTTTAATTTAATTCTTTTGGGAAGGCACCTAGCAGGGGAATAGCTGGATCAAATGGAATTTGTAGTTCCAGTTTTTTGAGGACTCCCTGTTCTGTACTGATTTCTGTCGTGTTTGTGTTAGTTTGCATCCCCTCCAACAAGGTTTCTCTCCCCTCACAGCCTCACCAATATTTGTTATTGTATGTGGTTTATTGATCATCAGCCATTGTTTCTGGCGTGGAACTCACATGGTTGGTGATTAAGTTGAGTGAAATAGGAATGGAGGGTGATTCCCACATTTCAGGTACAGCAAGTACATGAGAAACATGTTTCTTCTCTTTTCTCAGAAATCCTGTAGCCACTCTGAGTGACTTCGTCCTAGGTACCTGGGAGAGTAGGTGACCCAGAACACTGAGTTAAAGAGTTTCCAGGATGCTGCTGACTTCCAGAGGACCATCCAAGTCCTTCAGCCATCCCATACCTTCAATTCTAATTGCAAGATCTAATCTTTACTTCTCCAGGGGTGAGGTTGGAGAATCAGGGTGTTTGAATTTTTTATTTTGAGAAATATTCCACACCTCTAGGATAATTGCAAAAGCTATATATATAATCCTCACTTAGATTTACCAATTACTGTTAGCACACCTCTTTATTTAAATATATATCAGTACACAATTATTATGATTACTACTTCTGAACCATGTGAAAGAAAATTGTATACATCTCTTTATTCCTTAATATTTTAGTATATGGCTCCTAATAACAAGGACATTCCCTCCATAGCCACAGTACAATTTCCTGCCAAAATCCAAGATCAGTTTCAGAATTATGCCTTACATTTAGTGGTCATGTTTCACCTGTCTCATTTAATTGGGACATTTCTCTGAATCATTTTGTCTTTGCCATTTGTGACATTGACAATCCGAACAAATACAGGCTAAGTGATGTGTGAAATGATACCAAGTTGGATTTGTTTGTTTTTTTCAGATGATCACAGTATATTCAGGCCACAGGTTTTTGGCAGGATTACAACAGAAGCAGTGTAACCTTTGTGTGTGAAATCTGAAGATATGATAGGGCAGGTGCATTTTGTATTAGTGATGTTAACTTTGATCACTTGGTTGAGGTGGTATTAGCCAACTTTTCCACTATAAAGATACTACTTTTCCCTTTGTAGTTAATAAGCCATCCAGGGAGAGATTCTCTGAGACTTTCACTAGTCATTTCAGCATCCTGTAGTGAAGCTTACCTAAGTCAACTAGCACTGTGATGTTACGGTGACCCTTTTCCAACCCCACCCAGTCCATGTTCATTAGTTGGTTTTCTATTCTAAAGATGGGCCTTCTCTCCTTCACTATTTAGTACTAACATAAACTAATGAAAAAAACTCATAGATTATAATCTATCACTAACTTTCTTCATTTTGGCACTAAAATTGCCACAGATTTGACCACTGGGAGATCCTTCAAGATATTTCCAGGGCAGGAGATTCAGCTCAGTGGTACAACACCTGTCTGGCAAGCATGAGATCTTGAGTTTGATTCCCAATAAGCCCCCTGTCAAAAGATGTTTCCAATATTCTTGCTATATGATCCCATATTTTATGAACATTTTCTTACTTTTTTCTAGTTTTAGTGAATACTTTTTTTTTTTTTTACTTACTAGCTCATCAACAACTTCTCCCTCCTTACAACTAGAGTTTCATTTTGTGTCCTTGCTGAGTAAAGAACAGTGACAAAGCCAGTTAGAGTAAGCTTCTTCAAACACTGTAGAAGGCACCATGGTTCAGTCACTAAGAAATTTAAATGGGGACTTGAAGAATGTAGCCAAGTTCAGGGTGCAGTAAATATCAGCTGAGGTGCAGTACAACTGTTTAAGGGTCTCTGATGCTGCATCTCTTGGCCACTAGCTGAAATTTGATGTGCAGGAATGCATTAGCTAATGCCAAGAGGAGATGCAGAAAATACTATTTTGTCTTAGGGACTGTGCACAGGAATCCTGAGGCAGGAAAGCACTAAATACTACTGAGAGCATCCACCCTCAGAAGGATTCTCTCCTCTAGGGTTCTGAACTGTCACCTTTCCCAGTGTCTACATGGTTGACTTTGTCTTCTGTATTCCATTTGGCACAGCAAGTAGCAGCATCTCCATTCCCTACGATGGTGATTCTGCCCCTGGAAGTGGCTTTCACCACCTCATCCCTGAGGGCTTTGGTCCCCTGGGCAAAAGTTTCCCATTTAAATACCCCCACAGGCCCATTCCACGCAATCTACTTAGCACAAAAAATAGCCTCAGTATACTTCTTTCTGCTCTCAGGACCACAGCCCATGGCCATTTATCCAGCGAATATGCCAGAGGACACAGGGATTTGGCCAGTCTTGGCATTTTCATCAAACCTGTCAGAAGTGATAAAGTCAACAGGCAAAATAATCTTCACGCCATCTATGTTGTTGAGCAACTCAAGGAAGGTAGACGCCATTCCACTACGAATGACCATCTCACTGACTTTGTTCAGCACATTATTGATCAGCTGGATCTTATCTGCAACTTCAGCTCTTCCCAAGATGGCCAGGAAGGGTTTCTCTCTGTTCTCCAAGGCTTCAGCAAAACAGTTCAACTCCTCCTTTGTCAAGCGACTGACTCTCACCATAGAGCTGTGGGCTCAGTGTGCAGTTCCCAAAGCGTCACTGACATAGACATACCCCAGCTCGGAAAGGGAATCTCAGGAAGCTTCTATTTTGGTTGGTTCAGCTTTAACCTAGTTCTGTGAAGCATCTTTTCTCTTCCCTTCCTCCTCCACATTAAAGCGAAGGTTCTCCAGCAAGATGACAGACCTGACTGATGATCGCCACATTCTTTCTCTACTTCTGGGCCTACACAGTCCTTCGAGAACAGAAGATCTTTGCCTGGCAGAGATTTGAGTTCTGTGGCAACTGGCTGTATGGAGTATTTACTTGTCAGGAACTGGGATACCATCAGGCCGGCCCGGGTGGCTCATAAGGACAGACGACTTGGCTCCACCTTTCAAGGAGAATTTGATGCTTAGGACAGCAGCCTTGGCTCTTCGGTTGTTGGTAAATTTAGATATTCTTCTCAGGAACATTGAAATCCACTCTCACAGCAACTCACTTCCCCTTCACTTTCAGCCTGTCCAGAGTCAGCTGGTTAGAAAGGTATGTAGAATACTCACATTTCCTTACTTTTGAAAGCAAGAGATTAATATTCATCCCCTGCCAAGCCTTAGAATCACCACTTTTCCAAAAATCCTAGGTTCTTTTTGATGGAAAATGGTGTTTAGAAACCAAGATCTATAGCTTTGCTACTGGAGTGTTGTAGCCATTTTGATGAAAAGAGACAGAAGGGACCATTGTTTCCAGTCTAACACTGTAGAGCTCTTTGCTGTTCTCAGTCTATATATCTGTCTTCTTTCTTAGTGAGAATCCTGAATCTACCCTCTAAGTCAAAATATTTACTTTTATTGCCCAACTCTACAACAGCAATCCAAGAAAAAAAAAATCCAGAAGCGCTACACTCTTTCAGCCACAATAAATTTATTGCCTATCAATCCATTTTCTAATGCTATAACAAAATAAGTGAGGCTTGGTACTTTATAAAGAGAGGTTTACTGAGTTTACAGTACCGGAGGCTAAAGAGCATGATGCCAGGTTTGCTTGACTCTGGCGAGGAACTCTGATTATCAGAGCATGGTGAATGGCATCACGTTGAGCGCATGCACGGTAGAGAGAGAGAGAGAGAGAGAGAGAGAGAGAGAGAGAGATATCACCAAGTGAGGTGGGAACCCAGAGATATTCAAGAGCCAGGCCTGCTCTTTCTGAAACAACTCACTCTCATGAAAACCAGCTCATGCTTCAAGATCAGCAGAAACCCCTCTGGAAGATGGTTCCCCTAATAAGCAAATAACCTGGCCTAGACCCTGCATCTTAAGGGTTCTAGCTCATAAACATCTCCAAATGAGGACCAAGCTTCCAGCCCATGACACTTTGGGGGACACTCTCAAGTCAGTAGCTCCTCAAATCGAGTTCAGCTACTGTGTTCAAAATTAGTTGAATTTATTCTTTCAGTTTTCCTTGGTGTGGTCATATTATTCATTGGAAACTTGGTCGTGTTTGCTTGAATTCCATTTTCCTCAACAGCCACAATTATTATATTTATAAGTAAACAAAATGTTAGTACATTTTCAAAATCAAGGCTAGATCATACATTATACTCAGGGAAGTACCACCCCCTTCCATACCCTTCTTACCCCTCTACTGGAGGTGATCAATTTCACTAGTTCCTAATTAACTTCCTATATTTCCTTTTGCAGCACACACACACACACACACACTCTCACACACACAAACACACATGCATGCACACACACACACACACACACACACACACATGGAACAGTGTCTTGCAGATACTCTATGAACATAAGAGTTTGAAGAGCCAGGACAGAGCTGTGATCCTCCAAGTCAAAGAAACACACACACACACACACACACGCACACAGAAGGTGCAATGCAAGATTTCACATGGCAGAATGGTTGAATAAATGAGAATTTAGGACTGTATTCCATTCATACTTGGTCACCCCTGATGGACAATTGTCCCTCTGCTGCTTAAGTACCAAGGGGAGGTAGACAATTAGTGCAGTAGTAAGATACACACACTAGCTGCGTGTGGAGACACATGCACCTACAGCTCTAGGAGGCTGAGGCAGGAGAATCATAAGTTCAGGCCAAGCTCAAACAAGTTAGTGATGTAGCAAGGTCCTGTAACAAAGGAAAAATAATTAAAACGAGTTGAGAACGTCAAGGCCCTGAGTGCAATATCCAGTATTATATCAAACAGGACAAAACAAAATCCTCAGTGGACTCAGAGGCTCACTATTACCTACAATTTGGAGTATTGTTTTACTTCTATAAATTCTAGTTACTATAATTGTATATAACGGCACCCACTTATAGGGTGGTTGAGAAGATAAACATGCTTAGCAAACTATCTCTTTTACTTTACCTATCAATTTCATTTCACCTCATTATAATTAATGAAGTGGGCATTAATTATAGTCAACGTTGAGGCAGTTGAGTAAGATTGACCAATAAAATACAGGACAGCCAGTTACATTTTAATTTCATATAAATGGTTTTTATTACATGTACATGCAAGTTTATAGAATAATTTTATGCAATATGTACAAGACATACTAAAGCTTTATTTGTTGCTTTCCTGAAATTCAAACACTATAAAGATTTTTGGTTGTGCATGTTACTTTTCTGACCATCGTTTCTTCCTGTGGAATTGCATGGAACCATAACACTGGCTATTACTGAGTTACTACACAAGGCACAGAATACTTTAAGCAAAGTTGTCTTGCTCATTGCTCTGTGGGACCAGCAGATAATTGACTCTGGGTGACTGACTGAGGCAGAAAGGACTAGAATGGCTAACTCTGCCCACAGAGCAGTAAACTCCTCGTTTTGCCAATAGCTTCAATCCCCCACCACTGTCTGCCCAGAGTTGCTAATGAGTGGCAAAATTGACTGCTCTCACCTCTCCTCTCAGCCGGGACTCGCCCCTAGTGGGAGTGCTAATGAGCCCGGACACCTTCCGCAGCAGGAGGCAGAGCAGAAGTGTCCTGAATGATCCACTCACTGTCCCTGAATATTCCAGAACCAGCTGCCAAACTAGAACAACTGTTCTCTCTCTCTGGTTTCTCCTGCTTGGCCAGAAGTTTCCAGAACCTTCTTTTCACTCTAGTGTCCATACAGGTCTCTCATGTGTCAATCTTCATACCTTCTAGAAGCTCAGAGCATGGAGGGATTTGGCAGCTTGGATTTATTAGACTTCTGGTCCCTGAGGAAGCAGAGCTCACATTCACTAGAGAGCTTGCCTCCTTGGACTGTATACCATGTGGTCAAGTAGATGGTGTATGTTTAAATCTTAAAAATTTATTACA
Source organism: Hydrochoerus hydrochaeris (assembly GCA_004027455.1). Lineage (NCBI taxonomy): Eukaryota > Metazoa > Chordata > Mammalia > Rodentia > Hydrochaeridae > Hydrochoerus > Hydrochoerus hydrochaeris. Next base: position 145,763 of record PVLA01002564.1, on the reverse strand, counting down.
ATAGAAGACACGCTGCCATTAACCCCTTCATATTTATTTCATTGCTCTTGCCACCTTCTGAAGCCTTTTGGGAAGTTCTGTGTGATTGTCTTTACCAGTAACAATAAAAAATACAATGAATTCTGCCGCCCATGGCATCCAGTGCAAAGACGGCCTGCTCTCACCTCTCCTCTCAGCCGGGATGGTCAGAAAAGCATCACGGTGTGCTTTCACCCACTTTATTCCCCAGATCTGACTCCATGTGACTTCCGGCTCCTGCTCAGTCACAATGACCACAAAAGGTAAATGTTTTGAATTAATTTGCTATCAAGGAGGCCACAACAACACAGCTAAAGGCACTCATGAAAGAGGTCTTCCTGAACCATTTCAAAAAGTAGCAAGGGTAATGGATGAGTGTATTCAAAGTCGGCAGGAGCGTTCTTTTTCCTATTTGCCTGGAAAATTGGATAGATAGTGGTGACTCGAAAAATGCTGAGCTCATGGGGAATTCAGAGACTAAAGGAAGTCTTGACCTGATTACAAGCTGGGGGTGTTGGTAAGGCTTCAAGAAGAGGGCAAGACATGAGCTTGGCTGCGCCTGTGTGTGCTCGTTGGGATGTGTGTTTATGCACTTTGATGAAGGCATAGACGGATGATTGGAGGAGGTGGGTGAGTGGATATGACTGTCAAACACCAGCTCTCCTCCTATCTGTTTTAGAAAAGCTTTCATATTTAAAATTTCAACAAAGAGAAGCAGATAGACCATCTAGGGTTTCTTGGTGGGCAACTGTATTGCATATCTTGTAAAATGCATCTTGCTATAGTGCAAATGAATCATTCCCAGTCTCCTAGCCATGAGCTTAGGTGGCTTGCCCCTTTTCTAGGTAAAAAGAGAGAATGAATTTCAAAAGAAGATGGCTATTTCATGACACCTAAAGGCCCGAGTTATCTAAGAAGAGTGTATTAGAGAAAATCCCATTGGAAGATCCTCCTGCTACTAATTTCTCCTACCCGGAAGACACAACCTTGAAACTTGCAATACATTCAGCATTAAAATGAGCACTTTTGCTTCCAAGCTCATTTTCTCTACCCTTCTGAAATTTCACAGCCCAACTTAAATTTAAAGTCATTTTTAAAGTGAGTTTTATGCAATTTTATGAGAAGAATACAGTAGAAGAGTGTTCATAATTTAGGAAAAAAAACCCTCAAGAATATTGTTAGAGAAAGCATCCTTTCTCTGATGACAAGAAATACAAGCAGAATAAAATAAAACCTACTTGGATCTTTTGTTATATGGCTCTGGAGAGCCCTTGATCGAATTATGTCTCAGAGTAAAACGACATCTGTTACATGAAATAACAATCAGTCCTTTCCCCTAACAGCAACACCAAAGGAGACTTTCCATAAATGTTAGAACAAGGTGATAATAAATGAGGAGGGAATAAAAAAGAGGGGATCCAAGCACAGGGCAGGGTTTGAAATGGTATTTAACAAAGGATTATGTTGAGACAATAAAATATACTTTCTTAGAACAAATATTACTAAACTGTGGCCTGGACCACCAGGAATAGTAGAAGCCATCTGTTCATTGGCAGGGAGGTACTTCCTTCTCCTATGTGGGTGAAGCTGATTCCACTCCTGAAGGAATCAAAGGCAGTGGGGTTCTAAGAACGAACACTCCTCTTAGCTTTGGGTCCTGAGACTTCCCAACTAGCACTGTCCATTTATTGTTGGTGATTTGCATATGCCCTTGGCCTTCTACACAAGCTGATACCTGCTCTTCCCTGCTCTGGAGACTTAAGAATGCATACAGAGTCCTCAGAGTTTCAGGAAGCTCCCTGATGTTTCTTTAGTCTACATCCACAGGGATGAGCTGTCGAGATATGATGTATTCTAATTTAGCACTTCTTTTCCAACTTTTCCCCAAAATGCATTTTTTGCCCCTTGTAACCTGCTTGACCTGACGTCACTGTCGGATGAGTCAGAGCTGTCTCATTGAAATGCAGCTAACGCTAAAATTGTGCTATGGATTTCTGATGCTTTCTTTACTTTTCCTTATTGGTTTGCACAAGTTGGTTTAACTAATATTACTCTAAATATCCAGTGCTGCTGCTGGTCCTGTCTTTTCCTCCATTTGCCTGCACTTATTTGCGTCATCTATGTCAAAATAATTTTTTAAAGATTTGTTTTGTCATTCTAAAATTGTTACAAATATCTCCTTCTGGTCAGGTTCCGTTTTAGTTACAACAGAGCACATCCGTGCTGATTACGGTACCTTTCTGCTGTCGTGCACAGGACAACAGAAAACCAGTATGAATAGTGTGTGGATTTAAGCATTATAAGTCTTGGGGAAAATTCTGGCTCTATCACTTACCAGCTGCATGATTTTAAGCAAATAAGCCTTAGTTTTCTCCTTTATAATTTGGGTTCTTTGTGTTTATCTCACGGGGATTTTGTGAGGCTCAAATGAGGGACGTAGGAAATGGCCACTTGCCATTGTTACTAGATCAGGGCTGAGGGACTGTTATCCATGAAGTCATTATGATCTGTGAAGTCTTCTTGCTCTTCCAGTTAATGTCATCTCTTTCAATCCTCAGTCTAAAAACTGTGTCTTTCGCAAGATACCCTTAAATTCCCAAGTGAACTAGCCCTTCTTTGCTCTCTGTGAGGATCTTCCACAAAACTTTCTCTCCAACTACGTGGTACAAGCTCCAGAAAACCCCTAGAGAATTCAACAGTCAGGGTTTAACACCTCGTGTGAAAAGGTGGTGAAGAGTTTAAGTAACTATTACACTATTTGTTACTTGAACTAAAGTGAATACAACATTTTGGATGGAGAAAATATTAATAAATGTACACATTCTGCATTAAGAGTAATGCATATTGCGTTATTAATGTCTGTTAACAGGAAAATCTTTAGGTTCTCCATTCTTAGCTATCCCAGTGTAAGACTTAAAGGTAAATGTCTTACCTTCCAATAGGTACCTTGCTCAGTGAAAAGATTCGCTTGTTTGTAGGGTCTTCACCCAACTGGTCAAAATTTCTTTCATTTTTATCTCTTGGAGCAGTTGGTTCTTGAAATCCAGCTCCCATTAATTAACATGGCCTGCCAGTTGGGAAGCTTGCTGCTAAAAATATCCAGTTCTCTCCCTCTCATGAAAGATCATTTAGTCTTGTCCACAGCAACTCCATGCAGACTCCTTGCTATGCGAGTCTCTGATGAACATCTATTTTTCTCTCTCCTGGGGGTATGGTTCCCTGTTTACATTCCTTCAGTTCCCTCCTCCCTCCTCCAAGTTTGCAGTGAAAATGTCTTTATTTCTATTCTGCCATTCTAATCCACAGGCTCTGTTCTCCCTTCCCCTCCTCTTTACTGGCCTCCCATGGAAATGACTCAGTGGGTTGCTACTGAAACTCCAGTTTCCAAGGGGTACACTAGAACTTCATGCCAGAGAACTGGGATTCTAGAGGATTAGAGCAATCACCTCTCTTCAGTGTCTGTCTGTTTCCAGGACTTGAGCTTCTTGAATCAGGTGCATTTTTAAAATTTGCTGTTTTGTCTAGTACTAAGTATCAGGCTGGACACATAGGAGGGCCTTGATTCATACTGACCAAGAGGACATATGCTTGCCAAGAGGCCACTTTTGCATACTGGGCTAGTCAATTTCAGCCAGAAAAGATGAATTTTCTTGGATATCCTGTTCCAAATTGTAATTTCTGCTACTAAATTAGAATACTATATTTTTTTTTAAAAAAAGGTGATACAGATCAGCAGGAGGAAAAGGAGAGGAAAGGTATTAATGGGGCAGGAGCAGGAGGAGAACCAGGCTGGCCAGGTGGTCTTCAACAAGCAGCCCAGAAGAGTGGGGAAGGCCCAGTGCACTTAGGCACAGACTTCAGAGATATGTCACATGCCTGCCCGGTCACCTGCTTCCTGCTCTCACAGGGGAGATGAGCTGGGGATTTTACTACTGGCAGGCTGACCTAGCCATGTCAGATGACTGGGGCGAGGCTGTGTCCAGGGTTGGAAGACCAGGACCCATGGTCTGCACAGGTTGTACTGGCGTATCTCTCTCCATCATCACCCCGAGGTCCAGTATTTTCTGAAGCCGTTAATACAAATGTTCACTCTAAGTTCCGATCACCCTCAGCTGGGTACTTTCCCAGGCTGTCCATTGCAAAGATGTCCACCATTGCAAACTCCCTGCCCAGCATGAACCTACTCTGGGAGAGGGAGCAGATGTTTTTATGGGAACTAAGCAACACTGTACTACTTTTTCTCTTGCATAACGAAACGGTGGTAAAAGCTCAAAGAAGCTGAGTTCTCAATACATTAGACAAATCAGTATCATTCTGTCCTAGGAATCAGGCAATGCATAGGTCGTGTTGGGTAGGGAGAAAGGGTTGAGACCGTGAGATTCTTAGCACTGGGAAAATGGAACCAAGCGTCCAAAGAGAAACTACTTCTATCACTAGTGTGTGTCTTGGAAATTTCCTACTTGACACATCAAAAACTGTTACAGGGGGGAGTGTGAGAGGAGGCAAGTGCTGGACCCAGATCCCAAAATGACAAGGGTGTAGGGCAAGAGTGTGACCTTTAGGAACTTGGAAAAGATATTTTCAGGCAAATGCAATTCTTACAGGCTTCTTGAACCCTCCTGGGTCCAGTTTTCAAATTCCATTGCAGTTTGAAAAACTCTTCTCAGGCCTCGACCATCCACCCATTTATCAGGGTGAATTAAACTGAAATCCAGACACCATCTCTGTGCAACCTTACCTAAGTAAAAATAATCTTTGTGCTTTAATTTCCTCGTCTGAAAGATGGGGATAGCTACGGTTCTCATAAGATTTGTGGGTACTAAACTGGTGAATGTTTGTTTATTGCTCAGTAAACTCCATACTTCTACATTATTTTCTTATTGTGCTTTGTAATCATAGATTGTAAAGGCGGGAGCAAATTTAAGAGACTTGGTTATCCCTGTTGAAAATAAGGCAAGAGTGCTCGTTCATCCTCTCCCTTTTATTTTGGAATTCCTTTCTCTGTCCATTTCAAATGTAGGGAGAATATTTATCATGATTCAGTGAAGCCTCTTGCTGGTCTCATATCTGGGACATGTGTGTGTAAAGGTCCAAGGGCCATCTTTCTGAAACATGAGTATAACTGGAGACAATATCCCGGTCCCCTTTTTCTGGGAGAGGTAGAACATGAGGGGAGACTGAATTCAGGGGACACCTTGCACCAATTTGCAAAACTGCCTCCTCTTGTTAACATGAGGGTTTTCTTCCATGGCAGAGTCACTGTACACTACGTGTGACAAAAAGTGCTATCAGACCCTCCTACCTGAGAACTGGAGATTGTTTACCAAGGAAGACAACTGTGACGGGTCGCATTTGCTTAGAGCTGTAAGAGAGATGATATTCTTTTCTCTCTCTTTGTGATATTGTAGGAGAAGGGAAAATACCTGTCTCCTGTATTCTGTGAGATTCTCTAACTGGGAGGCCTTGTAGATGAGACTGAGAAGATAGAGGAACAAGAGAAAGATTTTATTAACATGTGCGTCAGATACACATCAAATAGGGGAGTGGTCAGTAATGAGCAGCTCTAAAGAGTGAACTTGGGCTTCTGCGGTATCTGAACCAAAGAACCGCACATGTGTAGAGAAACCAGACCAAAGGAAAAGGCCTCAGGCTTTGAGAGGAAGCAGCTGAGGGAAGGTAAGTAAGTGGAGAGTAAAACCATGAGAAGACACCGGCCAGTAAGTGGTCAGTTCCTCTTGGTGCTGTCTCTGGACTGATGTGGGCCTAGCACTACCTCTGGCTGGTGAAGAATCTTCCTGCCCTCCCCAGCACAGGCGTGAGAGCAAACAGCTTCTCTTGCATATGCTCTTCAGTTCAGAAGGATCCTTACGCCAGGCTGCCGGGCTCCGGAGCAGTGTGTATCATATTCTGGTTTAATGCTTATTCAATAATAAGACTGTGTTTCCCCTTGCTGAGACAAGACTGTGTTTCTTTCATAAACCCACAACGATGTTCTATAAAGCTTCACTGAGCACCTGCCTGTGCCCGACAAGATCTTTCTGTCTACCGCAGCACAGAGCTAGGAGTTCATGCCAGCCCTTTCTCTGCCGGTTTCTGACTCAGTGACGGACCCTCTGCTGGCTTCCAGAGCACAACCTAGGTGCCCCAGAGCCTGCCTCTCCTGCCCTCTGTCACGTTTCCCTAGTGCCTTCTGCTTCTTTCTCTTTGCCTAGGAGGTAATTAAAAATGTCTCCTCAGTGATTCAAGTTAATATTTACTAAATGCTTTGCAGCCATAGTGCTATACGTTTACTCACCTTATCTGATTTAATCCTCAGCTAGGATCTCATAACGTGACACTAGACTTCTCACCATTGCGTAAACTCCTGAGAACAGATTCGATAATTTGTTCACGATCATAAAACTCAGACAGAGCTGAAATTCAAACCTGGAATCTTCTGGCCTTCAACCTCTGCCAGATCCAACAGACGTGAGTCAGGAAGGAGGAACAGAAGCTGGGAGAGGTTCCCAGGGAAGGTGATGTTTGGGAGGCAGAACAAGGGGAGAGAATCTGGAAGCAAGACAGTAAAGTCAGTTTTTCTTTCAGCCCAGTTTACCCCAATTCCCCAGCCTGCTTCTCCAAGTACCGCAATTAGGAGATTCCCATGTCTTCTCCCAGATGGGCATGGGAGGTTGCCCAGTGTCCCTCCCTAGGTACCCAGGTCCACTCAGTTTTTTGGTTGGACTGGGATACTTCAAGAGGTAGAGAGACACATGTACACAGGACACGTTGGATTGTTGGATCGGTCAGAGATAGAGCCAACCCAAACAGTCACAGCCAGGAGTCGCTCCCAGGAGTGAGTAAAGGTCAGACACTTGGCTGGAGGTAAGAAAGTCCTCTTTCTTATCTGTCAGCCTCTGGAATGTCAGCCCCAGACCGTGCTGATGCTAATCCATGCTGGGGACATGTATGTGGTAGGTACTGAGGGTTCTAGAAGACTTCTGGTAGGGCCCTTGTGGCAAAGACTTGAATTTTCATCAGGTAAAAGTAGACCATCCTTTCTTTAGAATGGAAATTTCTGGAAGCCCTGCTCAGCTTGTACTAAAATCTTATGAGTGAGGGTACTCATTTGGTCCTTGGCAATGGCCATGGTAGACTGGCCCCTGGCTGGTCTCTCATTCAACCTGGTTTCGCAGCACAAGCTGCAGCAAGCCAGGGAAAATAATAGTGGCAGACAGCAATTCGACATCTAAATGTGCTTGGGGAACACAACCTGGGAGTATCTCTTTGTCTAACAGTTTTTTGTAAAACTTTGTACTAGCAAAAAAGGAGTTTTTTAAAGCCAGAAAACAAAATAAATTGAAATTTGCTGAAGTTCCTCCACCCTGAGAATAACAGAGTAACCCAGACTAGGTGGTTCAAACAAGAATTTATTTTCTTGAACTTCGGAGTCTGGGAGTCCAAGGCTGAGGCGGGGGCAGGCTTTGTAAGTTTGGCTTCTCCCAATGTTCTCTATGAGCTTTTCCCTAGGCACATGGATTACATGGTTTGAATTTGCCTTTTTAAGGAATATTGGTCAGAGTGGCATAAATACCTTTCTTGCCCTTATCTCCCTCCTTCAAGATTTACCTCCAAATACCAGGCTTAGGGGTTCAACATGCATGCTGGGAGGAAGGGAGCGATCCAGTCCACAGCATCTGCAGATGATGGAAATCATACTGTAATTAATGTTCTGTAACTTGATTTTAAACACTCTTTAATGTCTTATTGTTATGCTAACTAGATACAGAACTGTGTCTGAGTCAAGATTAATGGCCTGAGTAGAGACACCCCTATTTCCTCCTAATATTGAATTAACAATTCAGTGGCCTCCTTGTAGCTGAGGGGACTATAGTCCAAGACCGCCACTGGATGCCTGAAACCAAAGATAGCGCTCAACCCTGGATGTACTGTTTCTTCGCATGATACAAACTTAGGATAAGCTTTAATTTATAAATAAGGCAGAGTAAGAGATTAAAAAATAACTAATAATAAAATGCAGTAGTCTCCTTTTTATACACAGTTTCATTTTCTGAGGTTTCAGTTATCCTGGGTCAACTCAGGTCCCAAAGTATTCTGGAAATTCTAGTCACAAACCATTCATAAGTTTTAGAGTGTGCACTGTCCTGAGAAATTTGATGAACTGTCACTCTCACTCTATCTTCCCTTGACATGAAACTACTTTTGTCTACTCCATCCACAATGCATACACTACCTGCCTGTTAGAAGCTGTCTCAGTTATCCAATCTGCTGTCCCAGTATCACAGTGTTATTTTCAAGTAACTGTTGTTTTCCTTAACAGTGGTCCAAGATTCCTCAAAAAGCTAGGAATGGAGGTCCCATTTGACCCAACTATTCCACTTCTGGGCGTATTCCCAGAAGAACTGAAAACATCATACCACAGTGATATATGCGCACCCATGTTTATAGTGGCACAATTTGTAATGGCCAGATCTTGAAAACAACCTAAGTGCCCATCAACCAAGGAATGGATAAAAAAATTGTGGTACTTTTATACAATGGAGTACTCTTCAGCTATAAAGAATGATCACATTGAGATATTTATAAATAAATGGATGCAACTTGAGACTGTACTCTTAAGTGAAGTAAATCAAACTTACATGTATAAATACTGTATAGTCTCCCTAGTGTAAGAAATGGTAAGAGTACAGAAGATTCTATGGTAATCATGGTTTCCCATTATTTTGCTTTGAAGCCTTATAATGTTTTCACTCATTGGTTGGAATGGTTTAATCTATTTTGTTTTACCTTATTAAGTGTGATGGTATGAACAACTACTTTGAAGAAAACAAGACATCATGGAAGCCATTGCTGATTTAATATCATCTTGCTCTGAAGTCCTACCATGCTTTTGTTCTTCTATTATCATTGGTTCTATCATATTGTGTCTTACTGGATTTTAATATGTGATAGTATAAACAAATTTTTTATGGAAAATGAGATATTATAGAAGCCATTTTCCTTTTATGTTATTTGGTTTTGAATGTCCTGTAATACTTTCATTCCTGTGAATGGTTTTATACTACTTTGTTATGTTTGATATTATTGTGTGTAAAGCTAAGCTCAACTACTTCAAAGAAAGAGACATTATGGTAGCTCCTGTTACTATCCAGTTGTCTTGTTGTGAAGTGCTGTGTTGTTTACATTGTTCTGTTCTGATCTGCTTAGATCTGTCCTCTTTTGTTTTATTCTCTTTTAAAAGAAAAATCCCCCAAAGACAAGAACAGTGATGTTGACAATTTGGTTATACCAAAGGGAATCTGGAAGAAAATCATATGCTGAGGTTGCTAGAATTTATGTTGTTAATTTCTTACTGTATAATTTATAAACTTTATCATAGATCTGTATGTATGAGAGAAAAAAACATGCATATATACATTCCACGCTATCTATCTATCTATCTATCTATCTATAATTTATAGTTCCTTTTTTTGTTTTTCTTTTGGTACCAGGGATCGAACTCGCAACCTCGCACTTGCCAGGCAGGTGCTTATAAGGCTGAGCTAAATCCCCTATAGTTCCTTTATATGCACATATGTATACATTGTTCCCTGCTATTCTCTTTTGAGGCATCCCCTTGGTAAGGGAGGATAATTATAATAGTTCACATCACAAGGTACCTATTGTCAAGCACTGCTGTAACTACACCGCATGTATTACATTATTGAATTCTTACTACACTGGGAGGTAGGCACTATTATCTCCACTTTACAGGTGCTGAAGGCTAAAGAGAGTCAGTGGTATCTACCCTGGGAGTATGTTCAGAGGCATCAGAAAGGAGAGGAGGAGGGAGAGGCTCAGAGACAGCTTCACCATGGTTAGGGCCACCTGTGTCCTAGCATCTGTGCCCTCCAGTGATTCCTTTCTTACCCAACACAGCTGTATCTCAACTCCTATTCTAGCTCCTGTGCACTTTAATATAAGGGTGTATAAATATTTTTTGAAGTGATGATACATTAATATGAGGATCCTGAAGGCCTCTCTTATAGAATCATTTATGCTTTTCAAAGGTTTTAAAAGCATTTAAAATTTTTCTGGGGGTTAGGGGCAAGCATTCTCAGGTCAGCAAATTCCGTTTCTGGCCATAGGCGAATATAATACATTCTTTTTATTAAAGGAAAGAAAGAAAATAAAGAAAAGCAGAAAATCCCCTTGTGCTTCTTTCTCAAAAACAACCTTGGCTAAGGATAGTAGCATTGGTGCTACTAGCCCGCTTCACCTTTTGCAAGGCATTTTCAAGTGGTATATATTCCAGGATATAATTGCTCACCTAGTATGAATGAAGTGTTCCGTTGGATCCTGCGTCATCCTAGTCCATTAAAGCCCCTATGTTTCTCCTCAAGACCATTATGAGCTTGGATCTCTGTCCAGTCCAGCAAGCTCCACATATTCATCCCTGCACTGTCCATCCCACAATATGTCCCTAACCCAGCATTTGTCAAGAACTCTCCTCTACAGCAGCTCTGTGCACTGCAGCCCTGCAGAACAGTCACTTTCACCCTAAAGCCCTACCAGTCCCTTACCCCTTGGTTCTTTCCACTAGGGCCTTTGTTTGACCCCAAACACAGGGAACTGTGTTCTCCCTGGCACAGAGACACTGACATCATTAGTCCTGAGGAATCCATGTTGTCAGAAAAGCAACACTCGCTGCTTCTCAGGTGCAGGCTGAGGACCACATTAACATGGAAGGATGTGTTGTCACGGTGACTGATGGGATTGTCAAAGTTGGGCCACTCATTGTCCCTGTCTTCCCTTTCTGGTTCACTCATTAGCTACCTGAGAGTTCGGAGTCACTGGAATAACTTCTCCAAGAAGCGCTGTATCAAAGGAATCCATCCTTACATGTGCTCAACAGTTTCTTGTGCTTGGCTCTTAGTTTTTTTTTTTTAAAACATAACCACAGTTTTATTATAAAGGATACAACTTGGGAATGGCCCAAAGGAAGAGACAGCAGCTAACAGGAAGAGGGCAGGTCTGGAACACGGGAGGGCCCCGAGCATAGTGGCTTCTGTCCCCATGGAATCCAGATGCACATGATGCTTAGGGTTTAAAAAGCCACTTTGTTCCCTGCTTTTGTATCTGCCTCCTTATTGTATGGAATAAACAGTCAAGACGTGGGGGAGACATAAAAGGGTCTGGCCTTCTGCATCTCCTCCCTCCTTCCTGTGTACTTCCAGCTCCTTAGGCTGAATAAATTGATCTCGGTTAAAATTGTGAAAAGACAATCCTAATCACACCGCTGGCAATTGCTCATCTGTCTTACTGAAAAAGAAAATAGTCTAAGTTCTGAGTGCTTTGTTCTCTCATATTAAAAAAAAAAAGAATAAAAGAGGAGAATAGCAAAATGTCCATAGTGTCTATTGGCAAGGTTTCTCCATCTCCCGCGCAGAGGACGTACTGTACAGGAAACACCAAGTACTACATTTAAAGGAGAATAAACAAGCAATTCTGGAGAAGCTATTTTAAATGAATAATTACTAAAAGAACAGAGTTTGAAAGAATTTTTTTAAAAAAGGAAGAAACTCAGAAGACAACCAGTTGTCCACTGCATAGGTTTCTTGTCCTTGAAGGAAGAGCTCAGACTTCCTTCCTGTCACCATCCATTGCTTGCGGAGCAGCAGCACCAGAACCCTGTCTTACTGCTCGGCTTCTGGTCAGCATTGCAGGGTTTCTTGCCCTGAGTACCCATGGGATGGTGCAGCTCTAGAGGAAGAAACAGCGAGCAATGAGGAGGAGTTGGTTCCAGCAAAGTCCTTGAGCTACCAAGGGTCAAGCTCTGCCAAGGGCTGTAACCTAGCAGTGGGGAGGGAGAAGTTCTCTTCCAAGTCAGAAGATTCGTATCCCAGCCTATACCTTCAGACAAGTCTCTGAGGGCAAAACCAGACAACGTGGAGTAAAAGCCCTCATTAATCTAAATCGACTCTCCCTGTACAGTCCAACAATGGCATGTCTTAGTATTTACTCACACGAGTTGAACATATATATTTATCTGCAAACTTACCCACAGATGTTTATAACAGCTTTATTCATAATTATCAGAACTTGGAAGCTGCCAAGATGTCCTTCAGTAGATGTATGGATAAATAAACTGAGATACAGTCAGACAATGGAATATCAGCAACAGCAAGAAGAAATGAGCTATTGAGCTATAATGAGGCATGAAGGAAATTTTCTGCTCAATTTTGCTGTGAATGCAAAACTGCTCTTTAAAAAGTCTCTGTATTTTTAAAATCCACCTATTTTAGAGAACCACCATAAAACTTAAAAACACATCTGGTCACATTATTTTTATTTTATTATTCCTGATTGGTGAGTAGAGTCAGGTGAATCTTTAAATAGAACCATAGCTCCAAACTATTTTCTCTGTACTGAAACTATAATTATTAGTAGCACATATAGAAATGAGTGACTAACTACTACATATCGCAGAGTGAACTAAAGATAGAAATGTTTGGAAGTCGATTGAAAAGTGAGGTTCTCGTCACAGGTCTAGAATCACACATGCAAATGGGACAGTCAGAGCTGTAGGAGCAGCTGTGGAGGTCTCCTGGGAAGTTGTCCAGATTTGGCATGGACAGCAAGCTCAGGAGACCACACGTGACAACTCTGGGTTCAGACGCAGCTCTTGGCTGTACACACAGCTGCGGTCCTCTGTGAATGTGCCAACGGATTACCCAGGAGCTAGGAAGGAAACCTCAGAGTCTGGGTTTGTAGAAAAGGGAGGAGCAAGGAGCTTGCTACAGCCAGTTGCCACAGGCAAGGAGGAAACAGGACATCCTACAGCTGGAATTTGGACGGAGGGGAAGGGCCTGAGCCCAGCTCTGCAGCCCTGACTCTTGACAATGGAACCAAGGGAAATTCAGACTAAACCACCTGGTCTAAGCACTTAAATAAATCCTCTGGACTTTACCTGCTCTTGATCCTAAGTCCAAGGGTTATGGAAGCTCTTAATGGATACGGGGATCAAATGCCCACCCTAGACCAATTAATCATGGTCCCAGGGCAATCATGTTGCAAGATTTTGGGAGCCAACATTTATTAATTATTTTCATTATTATTTTATTGTTTCTTTTTTTTCTTTTCTCTCTACTTCCCCTGCCTAACAGGTTTTCATGATCCACTCAGCATTAAATTGAACCGATAAATGCGATTATACAATTACGTTCACACATGTGTGCTTGTGCATGTGTAAACACATGTCTGTGTGAGGGTATTACATTCATGGTAACTGACATTACTGCTATCATTTTTATTCATTGAGGAACCTCCCAGACTTTTGCCTATAGAAATACCCTCTTGACCAACCAGCCCTGTTGTGAGTGTGGATAAGGTAGAAAGAGACACAGCTGGATGAGAAGGCCTACAGAGGTTAAAAAAGTGACCAGGAGTGAGAGAGAAGACAGGTATGACAGAAAGGTGGATGACAGTTACTTAGAGGAGGCTCCAGACATGCTGAGGCAGAGAGGGAAACGGGGAGCGAGAAGGCAGTGAGGCTTTTGAGGTTCCATGGTGGAATATGGTTTGGAATCTCTTTCACATTTCTCCAGCAATGTGAGTAGATATTGGAAGACCTCTATAGTTGAAGATAGCTCTTGGGCACATATGCAACTCCAGACAGAGAACAAACTATATGTGAGATTTGTTCTAGTTATTATCATTAGATAAAAAATCTGAGACTGTAAAATCTCTGTGGTGGTGGTGAAGATGACAATGATGACATGAATCATTTTATTAGATGCTTATTATGTTTCGGGCTCTACACAAAGTGCTTTTGGTGGATTTGATGTTCCAAACAACTCTGCAGGTCAGAGATACTCGTTAGAATAATTTTTAAAAAGCAGATGAGAAAACAGAGGTTTAGAAAGGGCAAATGACAAACTTATTAAATGGTGGAACTGGGATTGAGTCAATTTGGGGGTAAAGAGTCTGAAATAGCTGAGTGTGTGAGGTACTGAATGGAGGGGATTTTCTGGGGAGGAAGAGATTAGGGGTGCTGGGCAGACAACCCCACTATGCCATCTACCTTAACCCCAGCAGGACAAATGCTTCTGTGGGACTTCTAGCAGAGATTTGCTACTTGCCCTCTGGTGTGTAGTCAGGAGTCCTCATACTGTGTTCGAAGCCCTTCGTCAGGCCCTGCTAATCTCCCACCAATCCTACTAGCTCCTGGATGGAGCTGTCCTGCCGTGTTGCTCAGATGCTTTTCTTTAGGCTGTCATCACCCTGCCATATTGCCCCTCGCCCAAAAGATACCCTTGCCAACTCGAGCCTATTTTGTTTTCTTTTTTTTTTTACCAGTACCTGGGATTGAACTCATGACCATGCACTTGCAAGGCAGGTGCTTATGCCACTGAGCTAAATCCCCGACCCCTCGTTGCCAACTTGAAACAACCAAGTTTGCTAAATATCAACTGTACTGGCACAGACATTCTTTTATTTAATTTTCACATCTTATAAGGCAGGAAACTGAGATTAAGAAAGACCAAAAAACGCATTCATATTCTCAGAGTTGGTAGTGGTACCAGGGATAGAGCCCAAGTCCTTGCACATACCAACCTGTGATACTTTCCTCCCCTGTACACATGGTCCTAGCACTATGTCAACATTTTTTTTACTACTTAATTACACATTTAAAAATTATGTATTTTTAATAAATAAGGGCTTTTACAAAACATAAGCATAGTACAATTATTGCACCAAACAAAACTAACACTATTCAGAAGAAAATTCTCGTGTCATTTTCCTTGGTTATTTCACATAAATCTTTTTAAACAAATTAGTTCAAAGAAGTACTCAAACAAGACCTATCCCCTGCACTTAGCTTATAGATCTTTGAGTTCTTAAAAAAAATTTGAAAAATTTCCAAACCTTACAAAGAAAGTAAAAGAATAGTATAATAAACTCCTGTAAGATTCAACAGGAACCACTGAAGTTGTCTTTTAAATTTCTTTTCAGCTCTATTGTTCTACTTGTTTCTTTATTTTAAAAAGCATTGTTTATTTCTAGCTAAACAGTATCTATTGAACTATAGATCTTCCTACATACTTAGTACTTTTGATTATTCATATTGTTCCTCTAAGTCTCGTACTTTCTGTGAAGTGGAAATTAGATCTAGAGTTTGATTACATTAAGGCTGTTTGCTGGGGAAATAGTGGAGACAGAGGTAGTAAGAGAGTAACACTCCGTAACAGTGCTTCACAAGTGATACCATATACTTCACACATATCATATCAAGATGCACATAATATCTAATCTAAACTTGATTTTTGGGTTTGGGTGACTTTGATGTGGTTTATCTCCTAACATGCATCATAGGCTTGGCCCTCAGTGTGGTGCTGCTGAAGTACTATCTAGTGGGAGATAGTTAGGTCATTGGTATGTGTACTCAGATGGGATTAAGGTAGTTCTCAAGGAACACTGGCTAGTTTTCAAATGAGTAGTTGTTAAAGCCTGACCCATGAATCACTGTCTAGTCTCTTGCAGAGATTGAGATGAGATCTCTCCTTTTCATATATACTCTCATCGTGAGGGTATCTACTGTGATATGATACACCCAAGAGGTTCATACCAAATGGAGCTCCTCAACCTTGAACCTTCAGCATCCCAAACTGTGAGCTAAATAAATTTTTACTCTTTATTCAGTCTCAGGTATTTTGTTTTGGCAACAAAAAATGGACCAGCACAGGTGGCATTAACTCAATCTATATCTTATAAAATTCCCTGTTAACTTTTAACTAATGGCTTTAGAAGCCATTGATTAACTCTTTCCTTGAACCATTATTTCTTTATGGTTTGCAAATTGACAATTTCCCCATGCTGTCATTCTATCTGCATTTACTAGTAATCATTCTTCTAGGATCAAATAGCAGCTATTTGCTGTTTAAGAACGGCAGGAGAATTGCTCATTCCTTTCTTGATTTTTAGTATGTTGAATTGATGCTCTAGCATCAGATATCTCTAGCAATAGGTTTTAACTGCTGAGTGATGGTAGGGAGATATGTGTGAAAGGATGTATTGGGTTTTATCATAAACCCAGAGTTGTTTATGTACTTATTGTATTCAATCTTTTGCAGCAATTTTTTAAAATGTCAAATTGCTTCATCTTTGGTCAATGGGATCCCCTTGAAGTTGGCATCCACATCATTTTTTTGCCCGCAATAATCTTGACAGTTCTCTTACATTTTGGCATGGCAAGATGTTCTAGCTCAAAGAGTCCTTGTTCCTTTTAGTGGGAAATGGCATCTAGTGACTACAACCAGGGAACGAGGGATATTTGTTGTTATTAAGTTATTGAGGATTCTAAATCTTTTCAGTGGACCTAAGTAGGAAATACCAAGTTTTTAGAAAGCTAAAAATAAATCATGAGTTAATATAGATATTTCCAATTCCAAGTGAAAATTACAGGATTTTATTTAAACTTTCTGATTTTGTAATTTATATGTTTTATCTCCTTGCCCTGAAAATTTAGTTCCTTCATAACAATATGGGACATATATATATATTGTTTTGTCCTGTTTTCCGTTTTCTTAATAACAAAGGTAAATATTTCGGTCTGCAATAATACCACTGTCTAGAGTAAAATTTGATATTTCTGTGGCTCATTTTTGTGCATGTGATAGAGTTCCATTAGGGATATATTATAGTGAAAATATTGTGGTTTAAAATTATTTGAAATAAGTCTCCTATGTGTGGTCAGATTCTTTTTATTTCTTTCCATTTTTAGGGAATTCTTTTCCATTTAGTTAATTAAAAATTATATAAAACATTTGCTGTTTGCAAAATCAACGACCTGAAGTATATAGCAAATACTTCGGAAAGCAGAGAAAATTGAGGAAGGGGCCTCCATCCATGTCTAGGAAGCAGGTCCTGTAAGAGCAGAGTCGAGTCAGGGCAGTGTGCTTGGCTATAGGACTTGAAGTACATTGGGCTGTCCTCAAGGTGATGAAGGCCAGAGCCTGCCTTCTTCACCCCCACAGAGGGACTCACTCATTCACCCCCTGCACTCATGGTGCCGGTCAGCAAAGTAAGAAGCTCTGGAGAGCAAGGACTGGCAAACAGCAGCTGCTGCTGCCTATAGCAGAGCTGGATATGCAGACAAGGGAGTGAAAGAGGTATAATGGATTATAATGGCCAAGGTTAGAAGGGGGCCTTAGGAAGGGGGTGAGCCCAGCCTAGAGAGGGCTGGAGATCACCAGGAAAGATTCATTTCTGAAAGTGGTACCTACAACAGTTTTTCTGTTTTGTTTTGTTTTTGCACAGAGTCTTAAGAACAAGAAAGTGCAGCTTGGGTGAAGGTTGGGATGGGTAGAAAGAGATGATGATGCAAGAAGAGGAAACAACATAATAAAATGACCAAAGATGGAAAGGAACCAGGATTGTAGCAGGTTCTGCTGTTTGGGTCAAGATGAGAAACGCGAAGAAGCGAGACCCCGGGGCAGACAGTGGGGAGATCTGGGAGGGCGCTGGGAGAGGCAGGATCAGTTGAGGGGCCAGATTTCATTCTTTCCCTACCAACAGTGGGCTCAAGCCAGGCCTAAGTGTTGCCCTGCTTGGCCACAGGGTCCAGGCCCACTGACTCACACGTGCCCATTGCTCCACTCTGCGCTTTGTCTAGAGCAGTTAGATCCGTAATGTCCCAGGATGCCTGCTCTGCCATCTGTCATCCTGCGGGAGCGAGAGGCCAGTCTGCGGATACTGTCTAGTATCACATATAAGCTGCGTAAAAGGGAAAAAAAATAAAACAACAAAGACAACAGCAGCTACAACCAAAGACACAATTATAGCTCAACGTTTTTTCAGTCTTTTGCATGGTGACCCTCAGTAATAAATACATTTTACCTGGTGATCTTGTACACACACACACACACACACACAATCACATGTCTACATGAAGTTAAAATTCAATAAGACATCAATACACTTTGGTATTTCCTACTTTATTTTATTTCATTAAAAGATATTGGTTCCTGCCTTCTAACTTGATATCTGATCCATACGTAGGTGAAATCTGTACTTTGAAAAATGCTGAATTTGCTTTCCTGGCCTTCTGTGTGGGATGCAGTATACCTCACAGGAGGAAGCAGATATGATCTCTGAAATCAAGGCCTCGCCCTGCACACAGTGTATACCAGAGGTCAACAAACTACAGACTGTCAGTCACATCTGGCTTGCCATATTTTAAAATATGACCTTCCAGCTAAGAATGGTTTTTATATTTTTAAAAGTTTTTTTTTACAAAAAAAAACAGAATTGTTTTGTGACATCATCATTACACAAAAGTCAAATTTCATTCTCCATAAATATTTAAGTGTCCAGGGCCATGTTCTAATAAAGTTTTATTGAAGCACAACCACGTTTATTTGTTTACGTATCACCTATGGTTGATTTTGCACTACACTCTTCTAGTTGAGCAGCTGCAAACATATAATTATAATAATATAATATTTATAATACGGGCTGCTCACTCTTCCTGTGATGCCAACTTTTTACTTGACTTGTCCTCAAATGCTTCTCTTTTATTTGCCCTCAACAGCTCAGTCTGCTACAGCCTCCAGACAGCTATTCCTCACACACCCCTGCCCTCACCCGACCCAGGCTCTGGCTAGTGAAGGTCTCTACCCACACCCTGAAGAGCCAGCAGGGCCTGGGGAAGGTGGACAGAAAGCTCCAGAAGCATTAGCTTCTATGGGAGAAGGAGAGTTGGGAGATAAGGCATGGTGATCCTTCCCAGTCTCTCGGAGCCTGATTCCACTGAGCTGGGAACTTAATTGTTATGTCATGTGTGTGGTGGGGGGCAACTGTATGAAACAGCATAAAGAAGAAGCGAACCCCACTTGGCACCATGAAGTGACCTGGCTGGGTAAGTGGAGGCAGAGGACGCCTTGCTACTAGAGCTGTGGCAGCTCAGGAATTTGGGTCCCACTGTGCTTGCAGGGAGCTGGTTCAGGTTCACGGGCTGGGAAGGGTGGTCCCCATCAGCAGGGCTGGAGAAGGCGAGCAATTCCGTGGAGAGCTCTTCCCCACCCGAATCAGCCTGGGATTCTGAGAGAGACAGACAGTGCCTGAGAGGGTGCCAGGACACAAAACGCCCTGCCAGCCAGGTCTCCTGGGGACACGGGTTTGTGTGAAAGTGAATGCAGGAGCCACCTCAGAGTAGCTTTCCCAAACCTCTGGCCTACATTCCCTCCCCATGTGACAGCAAGCAAGTGAAGATTCTACAAGTTGAAATGACTCACCCAGAGTCACACTTTGTAAAAAACCAAGGTTCCAGATGTTCCACTCATAGAAGCACAATTCACAGGTGACCTTCCTTAACATTTTTGTAGAAACACACACCTCTTTGACCATCCTCTCAAGACTATGATGAGAGCTGAGGACATGGTGGGCCTCCATGATCAGATCACCTGCTAGGGGGTGAGTATCTCTGGAGTGGGGGACCCCAAGTCCTATACCCAGTGGTAAATAAATGCTTACTATTCACCTAATGACATGGACATTTCTGCCCAACAGGGATTGTACATTTTAGGCAGCAACAAAAATAGCTTATAATTTTTGAGTATTAACTATGTATCAGGGACTATTTAAGAACATTAGACTCACTGATTTATTTTATCCGCAGGACTACTTCATGGGGTAGGTATTTATATCATCTCTATGTCTCAGGTGAGGATTTATGCACAGAAAGACTAACACTTTACCTATAGCTATGTATTAATCAGTTTTCCTTTATTATTGCAAAAATTGTCTCAGGACAATCAGCTCATAAAGAGAAAAGGTTTATTTTGCCTCACAGAGATGTCAGTCTATGATTAGCTGATCGTATTGCTTTGGGTGAGGACACATGTCATGGTGCGAGCCAACACAGAGAGAAGCAAAACCACCCACTTCTTACGCGTAGCAGCAGAGAGAGATAGGGACAGGAATCCCACTCTTCTCTTTGGGAACACATCCTTAAGACCCAAAGACCTCTGTGAGGCTTTGCCTCTTTAAGGGTCTACTACCTCCTAATAGTGCCACCTTGAGAACTGAGTCTTTTTTAACACAGAGTACAGCAAGCCAGGTAAATCATAAATAGAGATGTGAGGATTTAAGTCCAGGAAGTCTTCCTCTGGAGTCAAAACTTAGTTTCCACACTACACTTCCCATCTCTCTGGTAGGCTAGGAAATAGGAAAGCAGCTCAGTTCTCTGTGGTCACCATGGCGCTGCCTTAGGAAAAGAAAACAAAGCAAGACAAAAACTCCACAAAACTTTAGTGCTACACAAAAATAAACTTTTCTGTAGCCTGCAGGGTTCTGCTGGCATCAGAAGCTCAAGCAGCTCCCGTCAGCTGTCAGTCAGTTGGGCTGCTCAGCTGAACTTGGCTGGGCTCAGTGACACATCTGGGGATTGACTAGCTGTCAGCCAAGATGCCCGGTGGGACCTGGCTCTGTTGTCTGCCTCTTCTGTCCTCCATCTGGCAGCCCAGATAACATTCTTATGGAGGTGGCATGAGGGCAAAAACTGGCTCTTAAAGCCCCAATTGTTTAGCATTTACTGATGTCTCATTGGCCAATGCAACTCAACCCAGTGTCAGTGTAGAAGATCACGCCAATGGCAAAGATCCAGGAGGGGATGAAAAGCAGGATTACTAATGCACTCAGTCGCCCACTCTAGTTTTAATCTACTTAAGCAGATGTTTTTTTCTCTTCTATGTATGCATAGCGGTCCTTATCGTGGTTCTTAAGCTACTGTAAATCAGAATCGCCAAGGAACTTGTCTCATATTTAATGTACCATATCCCAAGGGCAGGGATTCTGATTTAGTAGCTCTAAGGGAAGCCCAGACATCTGCATGTTAAATGAGCAGTCTGGGAGATTCTAATGCACTTTCTTAATCAGGTAGATTCTCAGCCAGATCGAGGCTTCTGCTTTCCTCCTTGTGTTAGAAATGGCAGCCCAGTTTGGAGACACAAACACAGTGAAGGAGGCTGTGAGTCTGAGCCAAAATGAACTCATAGATCTCCAAAAGCTGCATGAGGTAGCAAGATCTTGTTTTGTAGGCTAAAATAATATTTATATTGTATTAAACTTTGTGGGAAGATGGTTCTAGGCATAAAATTCACTACATGAGCGAAACAAAGCAACAAAGAATGAAATAAAACCCTAGGCAAGATGGTATTTCTGGATGCAGATTCAGGCAAAGCTTGTACTCAAGATTTGTAGCTGGGAGAGACTAGAGATGCGAAGGCCTGGGGCCTACTCTGTAGCCACTAGCTCCTCCTTGCATTTGCCTTCAAATTTCCTCTCCTGTCATTAAAAATTATCCCCACTGGGGGCTCCCATCCTCTATTTTTAGGATCTTTTCTGTAAGAAAAGTTTTTGATGGGGATGAAGACCTCCCCTGTGCCTTAATTATCTTGACTCATCCTCCTGATAATAATTCTATGAGGTCAATAGTATCTGCTATTTCTAGAGGAGAAACATGAGGTTCAAGAGAAGGTAAGTGACGGTCCATTTTCTAACATGACGCATACAATATGCAATAGTGAATTCAGCCTGTGCTCTTAACGACTTTCTGTGATCCAGAGACCACCAAGAGTAAAGCATAAAAGGATGCTAACTTCAAGATTCTAGTAGTCAGAATACACCCTAGTTCACATATATTTCTTTTTCCAAGG
Source organism: Hydrochoerus hydrochaeris (assembly GCA_004027455.1). Classification (NCBI taxonomy): domain Eukaryota; kingdom Metazoa; phylum Chordata; class Mammalia; order Rodentia; family Hydrochaeridae; genus Hydrochoerus; species Hydrochoerus hydrochaeris. Next base: position 124,050 of record PVLA01002564.1, on the reverse strand, counting down.
AAGAAGATCCCAAAGAGGCTGTTGTACTGGATAACGACCCTGTGCCGTCATCTAATTCTTCCTCACTGAGGTGCTAGAGGTCACCATCTGTCCTCAGCTGCCCGGCTCGGTTGTGGATATTATGTCCAGTCACCCATGGACCTAGGCCTTTTCTTCTGCTAAACCAGAGAGAGTCAGGAAGAGACAGCTGGTGGCCTCAGTGGGCAGACACTGCAATGTACTCTGATGGCTGCAGGTAACCACGTACTACTTCCTTTCTTCTCCTCTTGTCCCTTCTCCATGTGCCTGTTTCTGATGGAATTCTTGGTCCAATCATCATCCCTAACTAGAAATAACCAATGTCTACCTACCCTTTAGTCCACTTACTTAATAAATAACCCAGGACTATGTGCTACTCACCCTCTATAGAGTATAAAAGCTGACCGCAGAGTCCAGGCACTGGGTGTCCCCATTTATTGGGCCAGTACCCAATGAATGTTCATTATTATTCTTGGCGGCAGCATCCAAACTCTTAGGTTTAGTATGTGATTGTTCCAAGTGATGGCCAGCTCCTCTCAACTCAGTCACAGGATCCCAAAGACCTTTGGGGAAATTGGTGGTTCAGGTGGGTGATCACATAACATCGGGGAAAACCACTGCTTCATAGGGACCATGAAAACGTTAACCTATAACCATGAACATGTTAGGGTGGCTCTTCTGGAGCACAGGTTATACCTGGCTCACCTCCTCTGTCAATGGTGCCTTCTGAAGCTTCAAAATCTGGCATGGTCTGAATATTACTGCTTATCGTTCCAAGTATAATGTGAAAGCGGGGCGCCTAATTTTATGGCCTCACATTCCACATCTCTACAGTCTTTCCCATTAGTGGGATAACAGAGCAGTGAAAGAGGTTCTGAGAATGAGCCGGGCCACAGCTGGGAAACACTGTGGGAGAAGTAGAAGCCTCGGTCTTGTGGACTGCAACTTTTGTTGGGTATAATACTGTTTCTTGGAAAAATTCATAGGGAAAAGTAAATAAATAAATAACCTCCTCCTACCCATATTATGATTAATGAGGAATCTATCCATCCAGTCATCCAAACCAAAGAGCAGAGAGTCACTCTGAATTGGTTCCTCTTTCTCTCTTTTTCCATCCATGTAAGCAATCATTAAAGCATTCTAGTTTCACCATATTCACATTTTCTTATCTTTACTACTATGGCCTTAGTCCAAGCCATTAGTGTTACTCAGCTGCTCCAGTCATCTAATTTACCAGTCTGCTCTCTCTCACAACATTCCAGATGGTCACCAAACCTGGCTGTGTCTCCCCCATGTTTAAAATACCTTTTGCACTTCCTCAAGGCTATAGATCACCAAACTCCTTAGCTCAGAAAGAAGATGCCCCTAAGTCTGTAACCAAGATGTATAGCTCTGCTAATCTTTCAGCCTTGCTTCTGCATGACCCTCACTGTATGGTGTGAGTCAGGATACTCTTCTCTATGGTACACCAGTAAAAACTCTGAAAATTTCATGTTTGTGCAAAGAATACTGGTGGTCCAGGAGCCCACCCTCTACAGGGCCACACAAAGATGCAGGCTGTTTTAATCTTGTGGCTCTGTTCTCTCAGCCCGGATCCCTAAGTCTTTCATGGCAGAAGAAGAGACAGACTAGAGATTCAGATAAGTCTTCCTCTGCCTAAGCCTGGAAATGACACACGTCAACTGCATTACTGGTCAGAACTTGTCCTACTTCCTGCAAGAGACAAGGGAAGTATAATTTCTTATGTGCTCATGAAAGAAAGGGAAATGAGTACATCATCATCATTATTTTCTTAGTTTTTATTTTAAAGAGGATAAAACCAAGAAAAATAAAACAGCATAAAAACCAATCAAAATAAACCAGTATAAGTGATACAGGACTTCAAAACCTTACAAAATCAATAATAGTTACCATAAATAGCTGCAGATACCTTCTGACATAGTAAAAATTGAGCAGAACAGAATAGAAACAATAAAAACAAAACAATGAATGCAAAAAAGGACTTGAAAACAAGCCAATAGTAAACCCAGAATGGCCACCATCATATGTCTTGTTGTCTTTTAAATAGCTGCTCATGCCATCAGATCTAACATAATCAGGTAAAACAAAAGAGAATAAACCCCAACCCAACACAACACTGGAAATGATATGGTTTCCAGGTGGGGATCCCTTCCTGGTGAGGCCTGGTTCTGTCCTCCCACAGTCTGCAAATGGCGTTGACTCACGGAGAGGGGCTTGGTTCTGGCTGTCCCAACACCTGCAGTGGTTTTCAGGTGGGGAGTATCTCCTTGTGTGGTCTGGTTCTCTCCCTCCACCTATTTTTTATTTTTTTTTACCACAAAGTACATTTATTAGAAAAGAAGTTATGAAATATCTTCATCTTGTTCCTTAAGAAATTAAAAATAAAAGACAGAAGAAAACCAAAAATGAATAGAAGCAAATCATAAAGATCAGAAAACACAATCCCTTATCAAAATGCCAACATCAGTTTTCATAAAGATTCACCTTTTGATTCTTACATTTCTGAAGCAATAGAGAAGAGTCAGAATAGTCTAAGTCACTTTGATAAAGGAACAAACTTGGGGCTCCAGCCTTCCCCAGTCCCATGATTTATCACAAAGTTACCCCAATCGTGACAAAATGGCATTCATATTAAGACAGACAAACCACCAAGGTACCAATACGAAGTCCCCAAATAGATACCCACAAAACAGGTAATTGATTTCAGACAAAGATGAAAAAGCAATTAAATGGAGAAAGGGCTGCACCCTCTCTAAATATACTGGAACAACTGGATATCCACATGTTTTTTAACCCAAAATTATAATACATCAAAAATTTCTTACGACATCCAAAAGTGAACTCAAAACGGCTCACAGTGGGTAAGGTGAAGGCTGGTGTGGCTTGACTTGTTGCTTTGGCTGAAGTCATTCTCTTTGGGACAAAATACATGTTTTTTCTTTCAGCTTGTGACACTAATGAAACAATATGATGTTTATACATGTGCAATGCATTTCTTTCACTAATAAGTATGTTCTCAAGGTGCATCCATTTACCTATAAAAAATGTGCAGCTTATCATTCTTTATGGCTGAGTAGTACTCCACGGTATAGAAATCCATCTTTTTTATCCATTCCTCAGTCAATGGGCATTTAGGTTGTTTCCAAGATCTGGCTGTTGTAAACTGTGCTGCTAAAAACATATATCGTTGTGATGTGATATTTTTAATTCTTTTTTTTATTTAAAGAGAAACAAAAGCATGTACAGGGTAGAGGTAATACAGAATTCCAAAAAAAAGATAAACAATAAGAAATTACTTATTAATAAATTACATATTGTGCTCTTAGAAATAGTTGCTCAAGTTAGAAAATTAAAGTATACAAAGTAGATAGTCAAACAGTGAGAGTGTAAACAGCTACGCATGCATAAATCTCTGCATGTATTTCTATACTTTCTGTATTAGAGGGAAGAACAAAACTTAGCAAGACAAAACAAAACAAATTCCTATAAAAACATGAAACCAAAAAGTCATATAAAACCACAGTACCAGGTGATCTACAATGATTACTGTGTTGTTTCTTATTATCTTCAATAGAATTGTCTATATCATCAGGAATAATTGAATATAGCAGTATGATTGAGTATAGCAGTAGATAACAATATTAGTAAAAATAAAACATTGTAGACAGTATAAAACTTCAAAGGCAGGTAATAATCAAACCAGAGTGGATATTCTAGTGGATCTTGTCATCTTAAGTGCAGTTGCCTATACTCTCAGACTTGATACTATCAATCATAACAGCTTTGAATAAAATCTATCAATACAAAACAGCGATCCAACAAACCAGATTTGATTATGATCAGTCATGGTAAAACAGTGTAGGTTTTACAGGGCTTTAGATTAAGTTAATAGGAAATTAAGGATGATTACCGTACTATATCCTGTTATTTTCAGGATAACTGTCTGTGCCCTCAAATCTAGTACAGGTAGAATGACTGGAAGAGAATATAATCCATCTAAGCAGAGTAGTGTGAGTAATGTGGGTTTTAAATCCTGGTGCACTATTAACAATATAGTGTATCAAGGGCATCTATGTTAGAGTTTCTAGTTATCCTTCTCTGCTTTGTTTTTAATTCTTTTGGAAGATATACGGAAGGGGAATAGGTGGGTCTCATGGGACCTCCAATCCTAGTTTTTTAAGGAATTGTCATTATTGCTAAATGCTGATAGTATGTACTATCTGCCCATCATGTCCTGAGGATATCAGAAAACCCCAACCTCCTTTCCATTCTGTGCTGAGCACTGTCGCTGCCCACTGCCAGCCCTTTGGAATACCTCTCTTCTACCTCATCTCCCCCAGCCTTTCCTTCTCTGACCACATATATCTGGGGTTCCTTGGTTCTGCACAACCCCAACTTGTTCTGAAGGCTGAAAAGCCTTCCTGAAAGCCCTGTAGCCCACAGTGAGTGGGCTCCTGTCCCCAGCCTCCTTTGCAATGGGACACCTATTGAGCTTCCTCTCCTTAAGCTCAGTGCTGCATCTCTCTTCCTGCTTCCTAGCCCACAACTCCAGCACAGATTCTGGCAATAGCAGTTGCCTAAGAAATGCGTATACCATTAAATCAAGTGGATATGTGTGGCCCTTTCCTTGGTAGGGCCAGGCCTTCCTCGGGGCCCCACCCCCAGGGCACATTTTCCAGATTCAGCAAGGCCTTTGAACTTCTTAGGCCCGGCCAGCATAGATAGGAGCGACCAGCAGGGTCATTGTTAGCTTCCAGGGCCCGTCGCTTTCTTTCGTGGGGCCAGGACCAGATCTATGAAAGAAGGGGCTACTGCTGAGGGAGCGAGAGTTTGGGAAGATGGAAGAAGAGATGGAAAAACTGGTACCATCCAGGTACTAAAGGCCTTTTCTCTATTTCCCTCTGAGACATAACCACCACATGCTAATGTCGATGTCTGGCTCACCAGGTTTCCTCGACCATGAATCCTCAGTGCCCTGAGGGAAACCGCACCTCCATTGGCATTCCTTCTCTGTTGCTTCCAAGCTCTGCCATGAGCACACTGTCCCTTCAGCTGGCCTCTGCTTCTCACTCAGCCACACACACCCAGGACTGTGGCCTCAAACCGCTGGCCTCCCTATCTTTGAAAACTAGTTTTCCAGCTAGAACTCTGGTCTTCTTTAGTGATATGATGTGTGGGCTGGAGCATGCACAAGTTTGGTATCTCTGCTGCATTATAAAGGCAACAACTGGTATTTACTTCTTCCTATAATTGTTTCAATAATCTGTGCATCTAAAATTTTTTCCCTCACATTTTCATTTTGTTGTTCTCATAATATTGAAAAGTTCAGAGTGACTTAGTGAGGCATCTATGCTTCCCCCTTCCTCACTGAACCTTCTAGATTAGTATCCACAGTAGATTTAATTAGTGCAATATTTACCTCTGCTTCCTGCTCATTAATAAAGATATCACAGCAGAGTGTGCTCCTGTGACAAGTCTCCTGAGCATATCCAGGTGCATGAATGTGAGACAAAGACTATTTGATTATTTGGGTGGTAATTGACATAATAATGTGTTCATAACTATTTCCCCAAGGGCTCAGCAGCCTTCTCCGAAGCCACTGTCACACAATTATTAGAATGATATATTAAAAAACAATTAAGTATTTACAGGAGCTCTACACATTTTCCCCTCATTATTCCACCCTGTCCACATCTGCTTATTAATCCAGAGCCCTTACAGTGGAAGACTATGAGAACAGAGCGACAGACCCTGAGCTGGGGGAAGACAAAGGGGACAGTGAGTGGATCTTCAGGGCCACCGTCGCTGTTCCATGCACAAGAATGCGTCTTGTTGCTGAACCTTGAAAGATGACCCTGGGGTGTTCCGCGGAACCTGCTGGTTTCAGTTTCACTAAGTAGAACTCACATTTGAGCAAGGAAATTTCATAAACCAATTCAGAGACGACCTCTGTCTGTAGCACCAACCCTTAACTCTTCAGTTGTTGATTCCAGGACTCTGAGACCGTTTACACAATACCAAGAATTCCCGGCTCCAAAGTCACTTCTCAGCACTGCCTTGTTTGCAAAGTAAAGCGGTTGTCAGATCTTCTTGCACACGCTCCTGTTATTATCTGTATGTTATTTATTCCTGTTGATTATTTTTCTCACTTATTTCTATTAGAATGAGGGCGGGGCCTTTGTCTCATCTTCATTTGAAATAGTCTCAGCCATAAACATCAAAAAAAGTACGAATTAATTTACTTCACTGATTCAGCCTGGCTGTGAAGGAGGCGTGATGGTTTTTTTCCATAGATGAGAAACATGTCACCCAGCTGGTTCCAACGACTTTCCCACAGTCTCGGAGCTAGATCTGTGGAGGGTGAACCTTCTGAGCCTAAATCCAGCTGCATCCACATGGACAATTCCACTTCGAGCCAATGTCCTCAACTCTTTCGAAAGGAAATGTACTGCACAACTGTGCAGGACTCAAGTTGTGTGTCTGGCATGGATCTCAGTGTAGGGAGACTCAATGGATGGCTGAATTCTAAGGCTCTGTGGCTCTCCCTAGGAAATGTGTGTTGACCAAAGTGATGTGAACTCCAGGAAGGGAACAGAGCAGATCACAATGACCATTTAACCGGGATCTGTGCAGACTGGGATGCACCACTCCTTACCTTCGGTTGCTTTGTGCTTGTCCTGAGCCCTGGCCCCGGGATGACTCACAGCCACTGGGATATTCCTTGAACTGAACCACCAGCAATCCTCCCTCAGTCATTTTTCACCAACGAAACAAGCAGAGAGGAGAGTTGGAAGGCACCACGGGGCAGAGTCTTCAGACACTCCTGTGATTCAAAATGGAATTGCCAGTTCATTTCCAACTTAGAGATCTGTGGGTTCTGTCCCTAGTGGGTGACCACCTGGTCATTCTTTTCCCAACTGAACCAGTGGAAGCACATTCATTAACAATGGCAGCATTTATCCAGGCCTGTGTGTTTCAGAAAATGGGTAGAAAATTGTTCCTATAGCAACAAGAGAATGAAATTCAAGTCTGCTTCTCCAGCAGGATCACGGAGTACAGAGGGCGAGTGCTTCCTTTTCAAACTGATGCTTTCCTGGAAAGGGAAATGACAGCCTTCTTAAGAATACCATAACCTGCACTTTAATTCCAGATCTATTGATTCAGGAAACACAGCAGGGTCACAAGGCAGTGATTGCATACTTTCCCAAAGATGTCCAAGGAATTGCAGAAGCTTGAAATCAGCTTCCTCCTGCTGGTTTTTCTCTCAAGCCTCTGCCTTTTTCTGGGTCTTCTGGTCAATCTGTTGTTTGCCAGGTAATTGTAAATGTTCACATCTGGGCCTGAAACCAGGTTGCTGCCTGTCCATTCTGCTTTCTTTGTGTGGATGGGCCATGGAGAATTGTCACGGAGATCTGGGAGGATTAGCGAGCCCCTGTGTGGACAGAAATGGCTAAGGAACAGGGGAAGTAGCTGGGGGTTTACTGATCATCTGTGTAGCCATGAACAAATAAATCCCTTAATCTCCTTTAGTTTCAGCTTTCTCATTTCTATAATAGGATTTATACATTATGGGATTATTGTAAAGATTTAATGGCAAAAAATGTAGAAACAGTAGAGAGAGCAACTAGCCCATGTCACAGGCAGCAGTGTCCCTTCGTAAATACAGGCTTTCCTGCCCTCCACCTCTACTCCTAAGACCACCTTCCTCAGGAAGACGGACTCTGCCATTATTAACAAGGTCAAAGGAATAGAGATGGGAGAGCGAGCTGCCTCGGAAGACAAAGATGAGCCATGGCAGACACCAAGGACGTTCTTTGAGGTAGAATGGTGGATGTGTGCTAGGTAGAATCAAGCCAAAAAAAGAAAAAAAAAAAGATCCATGACCCATGATCATATTCTGGGATATTTGGTAGAAATCTTCCAAATCTTTTAAAACTCCGAACCATACTTTGTTGGTCACTTACCATCATCCGTATTCATGTGTTGCACTGAGCCATGCAATGAGGTTTGACATCCTGAGGGACAGGAAGACACACAGTAAGGCAGCCTGAAGAAGGCCACCGTGGAATTTCACAAGTTCCCCGCATGGAGTTTTGCCACACAAGGTGGAGAACAATTACCAGTTACTTCTTAATTTTGCCACTTGTTCACTTTGGGCCACAGACCTGAGCAAGCTTTGAAAAGTTCAATCCATAACACATTGTTCCCCAAACAAGCAACAGTGAATTCATGGTACATGAGTTACTCTTCTGTATCCAGAACTCCTGGCTCCTAGGAGGACATGGTCAAAAAGTGGCAGTAGGCAAGATCAGAAGAGAAAAACTTCAGGGTTACCCACAGGTGAACTAAGAAACCTTGCTGGGGTGAATTGCCCCTAAAACATCTATTGTTAATAATAGAAAAGATAAATACTGGAAATATTAGAAGGTAATGCTGAAGGCACTGGAAGGTAAACCCTCCTGGGCAGCAGTGATGGGCTTTCAGGTTGTCTGTTCTTGGAAGATGATCCAACCATTCTAAAAAAGTCTACAGAAAATCCAGCCTCCTCTGGCTGATTCTCCTGCAGTGAGGATGGACATAGAGGTGAGGATCCAAGTAGAGAAGTCTAGAAACTGAGGAGAATTCCTGAGTGGCTTGTTGCCTAACAAATCTGGGCACCTGTGAGTGGTAACGGCAGACAGTGGAAACCAGGGAAGCCCTGAGCCTATTTCTGAGTGAACTCTTGATGCTGAGCTGAGCAAGTTCTGTTCGTCCTACAAAGATCCCTTTTAACATGCAGCGAAAGAGCCCAGATCATTTATAATGCACGGTGGCTGGAAGGTGGCTTCCTGCAGACTCCAAAGGCCCTGGAGTGCTGAGACAGAAAAGCTGCCCGAAGCCCACAGAAACCAAAGAAACCAAGCTATCGATTCCTAGGCCTACAGGCCTCTGGCCCTAGTTTTCACTCCCAAGCCAAAGGGCAGCTGCTGGACATAGGGTTTGGTAGCAAACACAGGTATGAGGCTGACAGGCCCTAGAATCTGCAGTATTGTTGGGGTTTGTTGCCCATGAAGCATCCAATTCAGATCCTGGTTCCCAGCTGTTCCCATCCCAGAAATACCAGGGATACTGTCTCCATTTGGGAACACAGAAGTGATGTAGGAAGACCCAATGTCCTTCCTCTAATTGGTTTAGCTCAGAGGAAACAAATATTTGGCTATAGTTTTCACTGCTGATTATTATTATCACTTACGTAGAAGTTTGCCAATCAATCCTGTCCTAAAAGATTTTCCATCTAAAAATGATAAAACTAATGACGTCTGGCCTCTACTCCTGCTAGAACCCCTTCCATTTCTTCCTGAGCCCCTTCCATGTGCACATGAATTGGGTAAATATACACATTCTGAAGCCAGCCAGGGCTCAACCTGTAATTCTACCACTTAGCTGTATGATCTTGAACAAGTTACTAAACCATTCTGTGCCTCTTTTTAGAATACATAAAACATAAAGTATCTCTTATTTCTGGAAGGTGATTAAATTACATAATGGATGTGGTCTATGTGCCTGCTGGGCCCGTGATAGTGTGTACATGGTATTAGGATCATTAATCCTACCTAATGCCCTGAGGAAACCAGCTTGGACTTCTGGCTAACGTGGCACTGAATTCAAATTTTTGCTGATTTGAATAGCAAATTCAAATTACGCTATTACTTACTAATGGTGTAACCTTAGACCAGTTATTTAACCCTAGTTAGCTTCAGTTTCCTTCCCAGGAAAGAGGACATCAAATATGTCACAGAAATGCAGACAGCCCCAGGAGAAGTCCCATAAATAAGACATCCAGGAGTTCCTGATGTGTGAACTGCTCCATAACCCCTTAAACTCACTTGGATTTTTCAAGTACTATGCCATTCCCAGAGTTTTGCAGGCCCTGTGGAAGCAGAGGTTCTCTGTGACATTTCAGAGCTTTCATTTGTAGTAAAGTTCAATCAGAGCTGTCACAATGCCGAGCAGAGGCCCCAACAAGGGAGGGAGAAAGTGGCTCTGAGTGAGTATAGGTCCAGCCATCTCAACTCCTGGACAACAGCTCAGAAGTGACCTCATTTCTACCAGCAAGGTCTAGAAAGCTAGTCTAAAGGGACAATATATTATCACAAATGTATTTCATAAAATGCTTCCTCTTTCCAGAATTATCAAGGGCTCTTTATATTCATTCCTTCATTCAGTCAGTCATTCTACAAATAGTATGTGTCAAGTACTGGGCCAGGGACCAATGAGAGAGACACATTATTTCATCATTGTCTTAGTTACTTTTCTGTTGTTGCTGAGATATAATACCTGACACCCAAAATTAAAGAAGGAACAGTTTAGTTAGCGAATGGTTTATTTAGCTCACAGTTTGTGGAGGTTTTAGTCTATAATCAGCTGACTCCAAGGCAGAGCGGCAACAGTTCACAGTGACAGAAGACAGCAAAAGCAGCAAGAGCCAAAAAGGGGGAGAAGCAGCCTGTTCTCCTCCCTTATATTATAAGCAGGTTATCCCACCTATGGCAGGGGTGGCACTCACACCACCTCTGTGCCCGCGTCTCGCACAGGCTCAGGTTGTTTACAAAGTAAAGACCCTGGCTCCCTGCTGAGTCACTTAAACTTCTAAAAGTCTCAAGGTGACACAGTGTCAAGCATTACACTCATGGGCATCCCAGGCCAGTGGAGTGAATCCTCAGTAAGGTAATTCTCTAAAGCAGGTATGGTCGGACACTCAGATGTGGAAATAACTGTCATGAAGGAAAACATTTCCGTGCTTACAGGTTCCTGGAAATAGGGCAAGCCCAAGGTCACAGGCCAGGCCCACCCCAGGTGTGGTCTGCAGACAGTGAGGGAAGGAAAACCTGGACAGAAGCCTTTATTACTGGCACAGGAGGGATAAAGGCAGGGCAACAGGTGCATTTGAGAGGCCCTGGGGACGTCGAAGGGGGAAGATGGATCAGGACAGGAATCGAGTGGCCCAGAGGGGCAGCCCAGACAGACAAGATGGCTGAGGGTAGGGGGCTGTGGATTGGTGGGTCTGGGTATCAAAGATGTGCTCATTTTCTTCCTTTACCTAATTCCTAGGAATTGGCCACTCTGGAGGGGAAGCTCCTCTGGAGCCTGCAAAACTTCACACACCAGAAACCATGATTATGACATGGGTGAGTCCTTAGATGCAAATTTTCCTTTGTAGGAGAAACGCAGTGTCCCTGATCCTGGGGTGGCAGTGAAGAGGAGCAGTCAGAAGCTCCTCTCTGGAGCTGTCAGAGGAATCCAGGGCCCGCTTCTCTGCACCCACTGCAGGAGAGCCCCCCTTCTGTGCAGGCTGCCGGCTGAGGTTCCCACCCCCACACCATCCTGGGGGTTGGTTTGCTGCCGCCTCTTCTCTCCCCCATAGCTGCAGATTAGTCACAGTCACCTTCTGAAAATCTCAGTCAAAACTCTTCAAAGAGGAAAAAAAAAATTGAAATAACAAAAACAAAAGCTATCCTACTAACACAATTTTCCGGTAAGGCTGAGCAGGAAGATGGGTCAGCCAGCTCAGCCACACCTGAGCCCACAGAGCTGCCCACACATCCACGGCACACACTGTGAACTGCAGCTGTGCCACAATTTAGTCCTTGGCTTCTAGAGATGGCAACACAGCAGGGCCCAGGAGCCACCCCTGTGGTAGAAGCATGACAGAGATTTCTGTGACCCAGATTCAGTTGTGTCTTATGAACTCTCTTTCTCTTCCGAGAAAAGGAAAACAATTCCAAGGAAAGACGACGAGTGAAGGAGGCAAATCAGAGAAGAGAGAGAGTTTAGTCAACTCTGTGTGCAGGAAAACAAGGAAAGGGGAACTCTCAGGGAACTCTCGTTCTTATAAGGACGTTAGCTGACCGTGGTCTTCTGCTAATAAGCAGAACTGGCCACCTGAAATCCGTGATCCTGCAGTGACACAATGCCACCTTGTCCCTCTCCTTCCTGGGTGCATTCAGTGTTCACAAAATACTTTCACTCCCATCCTGCCTACATGAGGATAGGAAAATCCAGTGTCACTCAGCTACTGTTAGGAATCTGATGTGGACCAGTCAAGGTGGGTTTGTTGTGTGCCTGCTAGGTGAGCGGCCTGTGCTAGGTGTCCCTGAGTGAGACATGGCTCCACTCCAGAGGCAGAGAGAAAGGGCCATGTCCTGTTCTGGGGGCAGTGTTGTGAATTTAAGACCCACAGAAGAAGAAAGGCCTGTGGCCACCTGGGGAAAACCAGAGCAGGCAAGTTTGCCAGGCTGAGGCGTAAGGGAAGGTATTTGAGTCAGAAAAAATGACATGGTGGAAGCTCAGAGCTGAAATAGCGCCATTTGCTGGACCACCAGTGGATATGTCATGATGGAATGGTAATGAGGGAAGGAGAAAGGGAGAGAAGGAGGAAAGAAATGCTACGAAATTTCTGGTTAAGGAAGTATGGAATGGATCGTGACAGATTGTAGGTGCCAATATTTAAGGATAATAAGCAACATAAAAAGACTTTGTATGATTAGATTTACATTTAAAATACCTGTTTGATTAAAATATAGAGACAGGAGACCTAAAGGTCATCGCAAAAGAAGTCATGTCACATGCATATACCAACTACCCACAATGGATGTGATCTTCATATGTCACAAATATGAATTAATAATAATAATGATGCAGGAAGGAGGATTTAGAGACAGGGAGAGAGGTAGGGAAGGAGGGGAAGAGAAATAAAAAAATTAAAAAAGAAACAAGATATGGTAAGTACATGGCCCTAAAATGAATCTAAGTATCATATACTAAATAGGTACTAATAAAATAAATCACAGCCAGGGATGCAGAAGTGGAATCTGGTCCTGGTCCCAAACAAAGAACACAAAGAACAAACGCTAGAGATTTTTGGCTTGTGCGAAGAACTCAAGGAAAACTAAAGTCAGGAGGACTTTGGTTCAGAATGTGAGGGGCGGTCTGGTCTCAAGCGAGTGTCTAGGGTGTTCAGCAACCTCGCTGTGCTTTCTCTGGTCCCAGTGCCCGTGTGTCTCAGGACTGTGCATCTTCCATCCTCCCACTCGGGTCTCCATCCTGCCTCTTCAAGCCCCAGGAAATCTCACCTTGCATCCACTTCTCTGGCACTCAGGGGTCCGGGGTCCAAGGAGAGTGACCCCTGTGGGTATCTCGTGAGGGCCAGCTGCTCAGTGTCCACCCACTGCTTCCCTTATGTGGGGATCTTGCTGCTCCACTTAACTTCCATCTCTCTGCATAAAGTGTGAAGCATCTGGGGGCAAAAGAGGGAGGAGAAAGGGTAGGAGTGGAACACAGAGCCTGCTTTGGGTGTTTTCTCTCAAGGACAGATTGTGTAGTCTCTTGACCAGTCCTTGAAGACAGTTGTTTTACACATCATGTCTCTATTGTACTGTTGTTTATGACTAAAAGAAAATGTAATTGTGTCACAGCCCAAAGCACAGTTTTTACCCTCAGCTCCTTATATATCAGTGTGCTATGTGGTATTTGCCATAAAGTAGATGCAGTATAAGTGTGATTTCCTTTTAAAATGTGTGCTAGTTGACTATGATAAAACTGAGGCAAAAAATGTAAGCACATCAAAATGAAACTCTTAGAATCAAAGTTAAACTATCAACAAAACTTAAAAGCAGCCAGAAAATTTATTTTTAATTTTATTGTACACAAGGAAAGAATGATAAGAATAGTAGTGACAAGATCAGAAATAATGGAGACCAGAAAGCCAGTGGAAGAAGGTACCAGAAAAGTTTCAAAAAAAAAAAATCTGAGAATTAAGTGCTCAAAAACCTGTGTTATAATAAATGTTGAAGATAGTTTTTCAAACAGAAAAGAAATAGCAGATGAAATCTCAGATCTATCAGAAATAAACAAAATTGCTGGAAATTGTGGGTAAATGCAAAGACTCCTCCTTTATCTTGCAATTTTTTTGAAAGGCAAATGATCAGAAGAAAAAATAACATTTTATGATGTTCATAAGTATAATAAATGATAATAGCACAAAGAATAGAAAAATAAGTAAACTGAATATGTTGTTATTATATTATGGATGAAATGAACTCTTCTTCACTCACTCTTATATTATGAATGAAGTAAATATTAATCCTAAATAGAATTAATACACATGCAATAAACTATAGATCCATATTTAAAACCACCAAGCAACTGTTTTTAAAAATCTTAAGAAGGCATGTATAGCTAAAATACTAATAGAAGAAATAAAACAGATTACTAAAACTCCAATCAATTCAAAAGATAGGAAAGAATAAATATCACAAGGGCAAATGTCAAGTGAAACGTATAAAAGAACAAATACTAAGAAGAGTAATAACCCAGTCATGTCCATATGTATATTAAAAGCTTACAAAATGAAATAGTTCAATGAAGACTCAAAGATTATCAGAATGAATAAAAATGCCCAGACCCAAATCCGTTAGGTCCACACAGATACACTTTGAATTCAAAGACTCAGCCAGTTGAAAGAAACGGGGTCCATACAAACAGCAAACATACGGCTATACTAGCATCAAACAAAAAAAGAGTTCAAGTGGGAAACAAGAGATAGAGAGAAATAATTCAGAATGAACAAAGACACATTTGCATAATAGCCCCAAATGAACGCTCATGTAAAATCATAGCTTTAAAATGCATGAACTCAAAAAGGCAAAACCAAAGAAATAGATACATGTTCAGCCATATAGTAGTTGTAGATTTAACACTTTTCTCTCAGTCAGTGGTAAAACAGACCAAAAAAAAAAAATAAGTAAGAATATAAAATATTTAAACAAAGCTATCAACTAACTTGACCAAATTAATGTCACGGACCTATACAGTCAAGCGCTGCAGAATATCTTCTCTAAAATGCACACAGAACCTTCAACAAAACACATCAAGGGCTGGGTTATAAAATAAGCCTTAATAAATTTCAAAGGAATAAAGCCATAATTTTCTTTTCTTTTTTTTTTAAAAAGCCATTATTTTGTGCCATAAAAAATAAATTAGAAATCCGGAGATATATAAATAGGAAGTAAGAGCTTTTTCAAATGAATAAGGGAACAAGAGATGAGAAGAGAGAGGAGGGAAAGGAGATGGGAGGAAAGGGAATTAAAGTGGGAAATGGTGAAAATAGAACTTTTGCAGATGGGAAATGGAATTGGAGCACAGAGGGAGGGATGGAGTGGGAATGACAAAAAAAAGAGACGGAAAAAGAAGATGTATCATGTCCATGTACCAACTCTCCACAATCATTATGGTCATTATGTATCACAAACATGTGCTAATAAGAAGCAATCAAAATGAATTAGAAATTAATATTAGTAATCTAAAAAAAGTGCCCAAATACTAAAAGATTTAGTGATATGCTCCTAAATAATTTACCACTTTCCCCTGGGCCAAAGAATAAATCAAAAGGGAAATCAAGAAGTATTTCAGAGCTAATGATCATATTTTAAAATGCAAGATACAATTAAAACACTGGCTTCAGAGAAATTTGTAGTTATAAGTCCTAATGTTAGAAAGGAACAAAGATTTAAAATCAATAATCTAAAAATAATCTAAGCTTTCACCTTAAGCACTCAAAAAAGAAAAGCAAACTGAACCTTCCATAAAGAAGTAGGTGGGGATAATAAGAGCAAGATTCAAAATTATAGAGAAAATCATCAAAGTGAAAAGAAGGTTCTTTTGTAAGTTTAATAAAATTAAAAACCTCTAATTTAGTTAGATTAGTTAGGGAGAAGAAGAAGAAGAAGGAAGAAAAAGAGAGAGACATTAAAAGATAATAAAAGAACTGTATGGACAATTTCATCTCGCTAAATTTGACAACTTAGATTAAACTGACAAATTTCTTGAATAAAATATATTTTTAAAGTAACAAAACATAGAAAAACTGAATATATCTTATATTAAAAAAACTAATTTGCCATTAGAAATCTTTCCGATAAGAAAATTCCACACCTGGGTGATTTCTCTGGTAAGTTCTATGAATATTAACAACATTACACGAAACCCACCAGAAAATAGAAGAAAACACTTTCAACTCATTATCCTGGCACAAACCATTTTCTTATACAGACGTTATAAGAGAAGAAAATTACAGCTCAATATTCCTCATAGACATAGATTTTAAAATGTATATAGCAAAATTCTAGAAAGTAGAACCTAGCAATATATAAAAATTTAACTCATAACCCAGTGGTCAGACCCTATCCTTGGTTTTTCAAATGTAGCTTCAAAACACAATCTGATCTTGTCCTCGTGGTGATAAAATTTAAAGTAGGATCTAGTAAAGTGTTCTCCTGTCATTAAGTGTGTAGGATGCCTGTACCATGCAGGTATCAGTTGACTGGGTTCCTGCTATGTGAGTGTGCCAGAGAGCTAGTGTGTTACTTCACAACTTACAATTGAAAACCTCTTTTGAGAAAGAAATAAGAGGAAAGAAAAATTTCTCGCATACTAGTATCCCTATTTGTCCAAGTTTCCAAAAGAAGGGCAAGGAGACATCAACAGTTTGTATCTAGCTGTTCTCCTAAAGCTTCCTAGCTGGAGCTTCGGGGGAGGTAACTGGATGGTGGTGGGTGTGATATTCAGCAGTGGATGAGTTTAGTTTGAAGTGTGATGCTGGAGGTGAAGCCTGATGGATCTCTGGGGGTGTGGCCTGGGGGGGTCCAGCTCCCTCCCTCCTTGCATGATCTGTTTCCTGCAGTCTGTTTCTTCTCTGCCAGGCCCTTCTGCCAAGACACCCAACCTTGGAGCCAGCTGATTATGGACTGACCTCTACAAACCGTGAGCCAATACAAACCTTTTCTCTTTAGAGTTGTGTGTGTCTGAGATTGTGTCTCAGCAACAAGAAAGTAAGGTGGGAAGTAATTCCAGGACTCTTGGAAACTTTCAGTTTCTCAGTAGATTATCCACTTCTCTGAGAAAAACTCCACCCCTCCAATATTTACAATATTTCCCCATGTCCCACTCCTGTCTGACCACGGTCCTACCTTTTCTCTCACCTCTTTTACATCTACAGTCCAGCACTCCTTCCTTCACCCTCTCCTTTAACCCAAAGTGGTAAATCCAATATTTTATACTTCTAAAACATCTAGGAATCTGGAAAGTAAATTCCCTCTTTCAACTTCACACAGCTTCCCCTAGATCTGGCTCAGGCATGAGTCATTAACAATGACTCCCCTTACTAGTTAGGCTACCTCAGCCCCTTTCCCCCACTTCTCTTCAACATAGCAGTGGGCAAATTGAAGCGAAGTTTGCTTCTTCTCCATTCAGACTCGCCCTTTCCTCACTGCTCCACCTGCAAGACCTTCATCTAGGGCAACTCATGGAGGGAACTAGATCCTAGGGGCTCTTGTGGTTATTGCTGTAGATTTTTGCCTTTCACCGCACCAGCCTACCTGGAGCCTCTTACCTCTGCATGTAAGAGGGCACCTTCAGGAACTCCAGAAACACTACATTGTGAATAGTTGGCACATTTCTTAGAAGACTCTAGAACCAGCAGGATATAGGAGGACTCCACAACATCATTTAGCAGCACGTTTTAAAAATCTATCAGTAGGTAACTTGACATCGGGGGATATAGCCCCACTAACACAAAGAGATAATTTTATGACCAAAAGATGTTCCTCGTCTTGACTAGTTGTGGCAGGGAGAATAATGGCCCCCAAATACACCTGCCTCTCAACCTCCAGAACCTGTGAATAAGTCCCTTTACATGGCAAAAAGGAAGTTAAAGGTATGATCAAGAACAAGTTCTTTGGGAAAGATTACCCTGGAATGTCCAGGTTGTCCCTGTCTAATCATGAGAATCCTTAAAAGCAAAAACATTTTCCTAGCTGTAAGTGGACCATGGGGCTATGGAACAAGGGTGGGAAGGATGGGACATAACTGGGGCTGAGCATGGAGAGAAGGTCCAGGGGCAGGAGCACAGCAGATTCTGGAAGCTCTAGAGATTCTCCCCTACAACCTTTGGAGGGAACGCAGCCCGGTGAATCCCTGACTTTAACTCAGGGAGATCCATGTGGGATTTCTAAGAACTGCAAACTAGTCAATCTGTATTGTCTTAAACCAAAGTGGGAAACACCATGGACACTGAATTCTCCCTAACCAGTCACCGCAGCACTGGACCCGCACCAACCCGAGAAGCAAGCAGTTAGGAAAAGGTCAGGTTAGATGGGCCACCTAGCCACTACCTGCAGTACCTAGAACTGGTCTGGGATGAGGGATGGCTTTCAGGGGTGAAATAGGTGGGTATAACGAAATAGGCCCATATCTGGGGATACAGCTCAATGGCACAGCGCCTGCCTGGCAAGCCTGAGGTGGCCAGTTTGATTCCCAGCACAGAGAGAGAGAGAAAGACAGAGAGAGACAGAGAGAGAGAGAGAGATAGACAGAGACAGAGACAGAGACAGGAGGGCGGAGGAGGGAGGGGAAGGAAAAGCAAAGCTGGGTATGTAACTCAGTTCCAAAGGCCCTGGATTCCATCCCCAATATCACAAAAAGGAAAAAAAGAAAGAAAGAAAAAAGAAGTTGGTCCACTTCCCCATCCCTGCCTGAGGCCATCCAGAAAGCAGCCTGCCTGAGGATCCCCTAGGCTCTGGAGGAAGATGTGCTCCCCTAGCCTGGCTTCCTGGCTGTGCTCTTCCCATGGCAGAGCCAAATGTCCTGAGCAGAGAGGGTTGGGTGTCCCGCGGTGCATTGCAGCCGAGTCACTTCCTAGGCAGCACTGGATTGCTGAGTCCGAGAATCACTCCAAGGGTGAGAGGCAGAAAGGCAGCTGCTGGAAAGACTGGAGCAAAGCTCATAGCAGAGGCCAGATGACAATATTAACGACTGACCTTCATAGACCCAAAGTGTGCTGAGCACCGTGCTAAAGATTTCGCATAGGTTCCTCCACGGAAGGCCACTGGTCTGCGTGAGTGAGCCAAAATGGTATTTGCCAACAGCTTCCTGTTCTTAGGACATTTAATTCAAACCATGTCCAGATGCAATGTGAAAGCAGGTCAGGTCTCCTGCTGCTGTACACCTGCAGTACAGGATCCCTACTCAGAGCCCAGGGAGCCTCCCCAGCCCCTTCTTGTCAACAGCACTGGACCATTGCTCATCTGGACCTTGACGGCCTTGCTGAAATCTCCACAGAGCCCCAGATCCACAGACAAAAGTATTGGCAGACTTCTGGCTCTTTTCTCATTCATTCAGAAGCTACTGAGCATGGAGCATGTGACAGGCCCTGTTCTAGACATTTGGGTTGCACCAGTAGACAATTCAGTGAAACCTGTTCCCTCAGAGAGCGCAGTCTAGCATTCAGGAGAGTCATGAACAATAAACACCTAAATGCTGTGTGATGTGGAAATCCAATGAGGAAGGTAAGGAAGAGATGAAGAGGGAGGAAGGTGGGGAGAGCAAGGGTGGGGGACAAGTTACAACCCTGAGTAGAGTAGTCACAGTGGGTGCTGTCGAGAGGGCGGCTTTGAGCAAAGACCGGAGGAAGGGAACGAGGTAACCCTAAAACTCATGGGAAGAGCAGGCCAGGCGAAGGAGAGGCCAGTTCAAAGGCCCTGTGCTGGCAGTATGAGTACCTGCTGTGTTACAGGAAGAAAGAGAAGGCCCATGTGACCAGAGGTGAGGGAGTGAAAAGGAAAGTGGAGGACAGAGCAGGACTCGCCATGTGTACTGGGCTTGCAGGGCCGTGGCAAGGGCTGGCAAGATGGAGCCCTGGAGCATTCTGGGTAGAGGAAGCGAAGCATCTGACTTTCACTTGGGAAGCTCTGCTGTAGCAGAGCTCTGGCTGCTAAGAAAAGTGCGAAGCTGGCCCAGGGTCTGCCAGGTTGGAGATGGTGGCAGCTTTCAGTTCTCCTTTAAAAGTGGAGTCCAAAGGACATGCTGCTGGAGTCACTTACTATCTGCAAAAGCAATCCCCTCTTCAGGCTGTGTTTCTCCTTCCCTCCCCACCAATCCACATTTTAAACATTTTCAGAAAGACAGAGCTTTCTTTGTTTCACAAAATCAACCCCTGATGCTGTCTTTGGCCTCACTTGCTCACCAGCGAAGCCTTTCGGAACAGGGGTAAGTCTGTGCTCTAGTGAAATGCCCATCGCACCCTGGGTCCTGTGTGGTTCTCTGCGTGTGATCCGGAGGGGCCGGCAGATAAGACTGGAGCTCTGGAGCCAAAATGTTCAGGTTCAGATCCCAACAAGGACATTTACTACTTGTGTGATCTTGGACAAGGAACACTAAACTTCTGTTTAAAATAAGGGCAATAATCTATTCATCATTGGGTTACATGCATGTTAACCATGCTAATGATGCCATGGTTACAGTCTGGGCACATTCTCAGATGTGGCTGACACTGGCCAGGAGGGCCCTAAAGCTTGGGGAAACTCCTGATGCCCACCCACACCCACCTTCTCATCTGCAAGTGGCAAACTCAGCACTGAGCTGAGCACCACCTGGAGGGTCTGACCTGCTCCTTACCCCCTGCACTGCACCATAGGAGGGGTCAGGTGGTGTCTTGGTTGCTTTCCTCAGTGCTGAGACACTCAGTTAAAGGAGGAAAGGTTTATTTTGGCTCACAGTTTGTGGAGGTTTCAGTCCATGGTTGGCTGGTTCCAAGGCAGGGTTGCATGGTGGAAGAACATCACAGAGGAGAAACAATCTATGACTGCATGAGGCTTTGAGGGTCTATCCAGATGCAAACCATAACAGATGGTCTTTTTCAGGGACCTTCAAGGTCATGGGCACCTCAGTGTTCTGTGTGAGAGAAACTTCAGAAGAGTAACAGAAGCCTGCAGAGTCAGAAATCTCTATGTTTGTGCTCCCATAGAAGCAGACATTCCCACCCTTTCAGAGGGTCCCTGTTAACCTAGACCTCAGAGCTCTGCTTAGGAGCAGCAGCCAGTGAGCCAACAAGCCAGAGATGATGGATTCTTGTGGGGGGACATTGGTAACATGTGAGACACTGAAAAATACTCTTCACACCAATGAGTGTAGACTGCTAAACTGTCAACACT
The DNA here is from genome assembly GCA_004027455.1 of Hydrochoerus hydrochaeris. Taxonomy (NCBI): domain Eukaryota; kingdom Metazoa; phylum Chordata; class Mammalia; order Rodentia; family Hydrochaeridae; genus Hydrochoerus; species Hydrochoerus hydrochaeris. The sequence continues at coordinate 102,985 of PVLA01002564.1, read as the reverse complement.
GTGTTTCTCGGGCATCTGTTTTTCTTCATCTGATGCTTCCTTCTTGTTTTATTATTTTAAGACTTTCTTGTGTTTCAGTATAACTTTTCCCTCAAAGTGTGAGCAAATGCCTGGAAAAAATAAACTTAAAATAATGACTTATAGAACTTTGGAACAGCAAAAACAAAAATACTAGCTGAATTGAAGCCAATCTAAAATCAAATTCCAGAGACCTGCCTATGGTTTTAATAGCCAAACATTGTGCAAACTTTGAATTATGACTGGGAATGAATGGGAAATGTCTGATTGATCCTAGAATCTGCACTTACATTTCCCTTAGGAGAGCTGGTTACTTAACAACACGTATCTGCAAAGGAAGCCTAGAAGTATGTTTATTTTAGATGATCATGCAGTTAGCTAAAATTTGGGGTTCTATTAGTATAAAATAAAGAACAGGTACTGAAAATAACAATTAGTTTCTGCAACGTATTTTTTTAAAAAAAAACAGTCTCTGCCCCAAGAGTAATTCCTTTAACACTTTGATATAATTTCCTTTACAAAACTGAGTGCAGGGCCAGGGATTTAGCTCAGTGGCTCAAGCGCTTGCCTGGTAAGCCTAAGGTTAAGAGTTCGATCCCCAATACCAAAAAAAAAAAGAAAAGAAAAAAACCCAGAGTACATATTGTATGCAACATTTTTTGTTCTTGTTTTGTGCATACATTTTTATATGTGTAGATATCTATCCTTTTTTTTTGAAATCTCAAAAGTAAAATCTAATTTAATTCTACCTAATAAGCATGTTATTCAAGTCACTCGATAATGCTTGTTTAATGCATCACTTGGCTTGGGAGCGGGGCGGCAATTCAACATCAAACCAAAAGCTGGGAGGAGTTGAGAGAGGAAGAGGGCAGGGCCGTAGCCTCAAGTCTGAGAAGGCAGGAGTAATTGAGCAGGACTCACTTCTGTGGTGGGGAAGGAAATGGGAGGAGAGGAGAGCGCAAATCACTGCTGGCCTCTACCTCACCTCCAGCCAGACCTTCAAGTGCTGCCCGATGCAGAGTGGAGCTCGTGTTATTTTGGGAAAATTATTTGATGGATTTTATTGTTATGATATTTAGGGCTTTATTCCCCTGGCAACTTCTCCTAGGATTTAGAATCTTTCTCAAAAGATTAAGGATTCCATTTCAGATCAGCACCAAGAGTGGGGAGTTATCTCAGCGGCTCTCAGAAATGCCAGTTCCTGTTTTGTTTAATAGGCCTGCTTTGTATACACAAGTGTGTCACAGGAAAGCATCATACATTCTGCTTATCCATCCCTGGCGGTTTTGCTGAAGCGATTCAAATCAGCTCCACCAGAATCCTCCTGTGGGTCCCTGTTTCCTTTTATACTGAATTTCAATGTCTCAGCCAGGTTTGTAGCACACTCCACAGTCTGCTGCTGTCTGTCCCTCCTGCTGCTGCCTCCCTAGCTCAGACACTGCATCTCAGGTCCTTCCCTGGAGTGGGGATCTTTTTTAAAAGAAATGAGATTTTGAGACGCAAATAGACTCTGTCTTCTGAGCCGCTTAAGAGTGAATGCTGTTTAACCATTTTGAGCTTTGGTTTCCTTTTGTGTTGCATGGGAACAGTAAAAATGTTCCCTCAGAAGAATGAGGGGGTTAAAGCCCCCACACTGCACCCAGTCCATGGCAAGGGACTAAGTAAATGTGGTTTTCCTCTCCTCTGCATTTTCCTGTAGTGATTTTTCTCTGTGTAAGCTCAGAGTTTGCAGGGAATTGTGGTCCACCTGAGTGTCACCTGTTGAGGATGAAACTGTCTTTCTCGGCTGTGTTGGATGTCCAATTGCTCAGAGTCTACTGCATTCCCTTACAACTGAGGTCCCAGTCCCGACTTTCCCTTGGGAACTCTGTGCCAACCAGCACTAGAGAGCTAAGGTCCCCCAGCTCTGCAAAAGTTTGGGCCCCAAGGCAGCCCCGGTACCAACCCACCTCCAGTAAATTGTAAATTGCCCAGGCTTTGCCCAGAGGTTAAGCCCTCTGCCAGGCAGGGGACGGATGCAGCCCCAGATCTCTGTCCTCTGCTAAATGACAGGAAAACTACATAAAATCATGCAAATGCTAGGAACTAAATGATACGTTTTTAAAAACCTTCATAAAGTGCAGTATACATGAATAATTGAAGCTAAAGTTTAAAAAATGAAAAATGGGAAACATTACTCTGAAACTTAACATACAAAGGAATAATAGACACAGTAGATTTCGCCAACTCTACAACTGCGTAAAGATCTAACAAATCAAGGCAAAGCATGTAGAATTCAATAAGAGAAAATTCAAATTGTCTTACAGAAATACTCAGTTATTGGTAAGAAAGTGAATGTAATCTTAATCCTTAAGAAGATACTACTCAAGCCTATTGAATTAAACTATACTTTAAAAATCATAAAACCCAGTGCTATAAAAGCCATAGAGAAACCGGTACACTCAAAGAGTGCTGCTGACTTTGTAAACTGTTATAATCATTTTGAACAGCAATTTGGCAGTGCGTTTCAAGAGCCATGAAAATGTTTCTGCCCCTTGGTAGACAAGATAACTTTCATGGCAAGGTAACCAGGCAACATAAAACCCCAACCATGCAGGAAAGTAACCGCTGTAAGGTCACCCATGATAGTGAAAATATAAATAATCAAAATGTCGAATGGTAGATGAATTCAGGGTCATCTCACATAATATCGAATTGGCCTTCAAAGGATAACCAGGACCTCTTCTTGGCCACCACACAACAATTTGGCCTCCTTACTCCCAATTTCACAGGGAATTAGAAGCCCAGCCCTTGGTTTCCTGGCTCCTCACTTAAAGGCCCATATGTGGCACAGTCTGCCTTTTCTCAGGTTAATCTCCTCACCTATCTCCGGCCCGTCTCTGCCTCTGTCTTCCACTAACTCTCTCCCTCATCTAGTTACTCTCCCTGAAATCAACCCAGTCTCTCTGCTGCCCCTTTTTGTACGCTTGTTATCTCTATGTTGAAGGAAAACTCACCCCTGAGCCCACATCTCTAGCTACTGTCTTACTGCTCTCTCCCCTTCAAGCCAGTCCAGCCAGGGAGAGACCTCTTGCCTCTCTCCCCTCATTTACGCTGCATGCGCTTCTGCCTGGCTGCCCACTACTCCTGTGTTTTTAGAAAACCACCAATAACATTTCACTTGTTAAGTTCAGTGGACACTTTGCCTTCCTTCCCCTTACATTGTTTGACCTTTCAGGATAGAGTTTGAGGCGCTCTCTCTCTCTCCCTCTTTCTCTCTCTCTCTCTCCTTCTCTGTCTTTCTCTGTCTTCTCTCTTCCTCTTCTCTGTCTCTGTCTCTCTCTTTCTGACTTCCACACTCCACCATCTCTTATGAGCCCGTTTCCCTGTAGGTCCTACATTTTTGGCTTGTTCCGTGGCTCCCTCTTTGTCCACCAGTGCTCTACTGACTGTATTTTCTTACTTAATCAGTGGACGAGGAACAATGCAGGGCACTTCATGTGCATGAGATAATCACTTCTCGTCTTCATTTGGGCTCATCAGTCTCCCTTGAACCACAGTCAGAAAAATGGGGTTCAGATTCTGACTTCCTCATTTCCTGATCATATGAAAAAGTTATTCCACCTCTTATAGACTCAGTTTTGTATACATTGAGGATAATAATAGAACTCACTGCATGATGAATCTAGTAAATGGTACACATTGCGTGAGCTGCAGGCATCATTACTAACATTATTACGGTTATTTGGTGCCCTCATCTAATATTCCAGTCTAGACTCTGCTGAGCTTTAGACAACACCTGTATTCAAAATTCTACTGGGGGCTTTTACCTGTTGTCCTTCTCCAAACTCAGTATGTCTGCAATCACAGTGATCATTTTACCCCTCCTGACCCCTCTTTTAAATCCCTGAAAACTAGCAGACATCCTCAATGCTTTCTTTCTCCATATTATATTTACCTCCTCACTTCCGGAAATGTTCCATAAAATGTCCTAAGTGGAATTCCCGGAGCTCATCACTCAACTACCAGGACGATGAGATGTAGACTTGGTAAATGCTGAAAACTCTGAGCTCCTAAAAGAGAGAAGGCTAAGGAGAGAAGGTGAAGGGTCTCTGAATTGCTCTGTGCAGTGCTTTCTACCAGCCAGAAAGGTCTGTTCCAAATTCCATATAAGAAACAATCCCCTCAGAAACTGTGCCACCAGAATTTTAAAGACTATCTTTCACAGCCACTAGAGGTGCTTTAACTAACATAATGTCCAAACTATCTGGAGGATCCATCAACAACTTCAATTCCTCCATTAAGCTTTAATAATCCCCTCTTTCCAGTAATGGAGACCGAATCTAGCAGCCCTCTGCACTAAGACACATTCCTAGCCCTATTAATATTTTTTTTTGAGACAGGAGCCTCTATGATAGATATGGAGAGAAACCTTTCTTGAATGACTCAACCCCAGGCACTAATTCATCTGCCCTTCTGGGAAAGTAGGGAAATAGAAACTGTGGACCGTGAGAGAAAAGTTCCAGCCCCAGAAAACAGGGAGCACCCTGAACACGGGGCCCAGGGGCCTGCTATCCAGAGGTGACAGTGGTAGTGTTGCTCCTCCTTGCATGGTTCAGCAGGCCTCAACTGTCCTCACGACCCAGTCAAAAAGAAAGAGGGGCAGACCTGCACCCAGGGGGCAGCAGGGCCATGGTGGAGAAGGGGAAGCAGGTGCTTTCTTTCCACTGATAGCTCCAGGGCCTGCCATGGCCTCTGGCACCCAAGCAGACCTTAGCTAATGTGGCAATGATAGAGATGAACTTGCTGTAGGCTCCAGTCTCCTGCTGGTGCTCTCTGTACCCTGACACATCTCGCTTCCCCACTCTGAACCTCGCTGCCCTATTGGTAAAGACAGTAACTCCTAACTCCATGTAATTCTTTCAAATAACAGAATGAGATAATGGATATGAACTCACTGAGCACTGAAGTACTTTGAAAACGTAGAGCACAGCAGATCAGAAGACTGCCACTGTGTTTCTTTTCAAATAGACCAGTAAAACCAACTTCCTCAAGTAATGTTCCTGTGTTTGGTAAAATCAGTAGTCTAAGTTAAAGATAATGCAAGTCTTCATGAAATTCAATATTTATTTTTACTCTATGAAAAATATGTGCTCCTAAATACTGTTATTTTTCCTGATTTGTTTCTCAGGCAAAAAAAGAGATGCTTAACAATTAAACAAAAACTCAAGAGCCATGCACAGTGTCCTGGATGCTGTGACTATGCAGAGAAAATCCTGCTTCTCCGGTCCTCATGGAAATTTAGCAGGAACATGAGACGGTGTTGCCCTCTCAGAATAACAGCCCTCTGGAGTGCAGACTGCTCACCTGGCATGAAGAAGAAACACACTCGATGTGTTTGGGCAGATTGAGGGTTGCGACATCCTGACATTGTGGCATATCATTGATGCCTGAGAGTGACGGGAAACCTCAGGGACAAGTGTAAGCAAGAAAAGAGGGCACTTCTTGAATAGACTCCAACTCTCTCAGCATGCATCCCCAAAAGATTATACTCCGTCCAGAGCTCTGGATCTGGACAAACAATATAATGTATTCAGTGGCCCGGTGTGGTTTCTTCCCCTTTTAGGAACAATTTCCCCCAATAAACACTTCATATATCTCACCAAGCACCTGCTGGCTTTCTGATCTGTTAGCACAAGTATCTTTGTATCACCAGGCAATCTGAGACTTCCCAGTAGAAAACTGTATTGCTTTTCTCTAAGAACCAAGTAGAGGATGTGTGTGTGTGTGTGTGTGTGTGTGTGTGTATCTGCAGCTCCCCAGAGACAATAGCCACAGTGGCTAGTATGTATCTTTCCAACTTAGTTTTTATAAAGGTATAACAGGCCTTCTAACTATGGATCTGATTTTATAAAATGGAATCGATTTGCAAAGATCTGGGTCTGCAGAGGGTATATCAGGAAGGGGGCTATGAGGTCAGAAAAGAGACAAGGGCTGGTGCTGAAGCAGCTTGAAGTCCACAGTGGATTACGGGGCCTAGGGAAATCTGAATTAGGACCAGTGTTTAGCTCTCCCTAATGGAAATATCAGGCTCATCTGTGCCAAGAGAGAACCAAGTGTCAGCCTTCATCTTGGGACAGAAAAGAGATTCTGTATGAGGACAGGAAACTAAGGGTCTACAGGGGAGGTATGACTGGTGCATTAGAACTGAAATGAGACTGAGGGACATGAAGCTGGACTGTTGCTCAAATGCCTTTATTGCATCTATTCTAAACTGCAGTCTACTATTTCATGGATTTCATTGCACGTAAAACTGATGAGGGGATGTTCCTATTGTTTAATTGAATATTTTCAAGCTGGCTCAAGGGATTGAAAATGCAGTAGCTGGTGATCATTCCAGACATTTCATATCAAATAAATCTAATCTCTAGATGAGGGATCCAAAGATGGATAGTCTTCCTGGTAATTCCAATGTGCATCCAGGGTTGAGACCCACTGGCTTAGGCTGAGGTGGGAATATTGCCAAAGGGAGCCAGGGAAGTGTTGGGATGAAAAGGTTGTGATACCTGGGTATGACTTCAGACAAGAAACTTCCTCATGTTCATGCATGTGGTGCTGACATATACAGAACTAAGTCACAAAAGGATATGATGGACTTGTCACTGGATTGGTAATAGTGACTTCAGCTGTGACTACCAGTCAGAAACCAAATTTTGCAGACTCTCGAAGCATAACCAGGACCAGACAGGATGGTGATCTATAATGCACTTACTTGTTTGTTTAGTCAAGTAACAAGGATTCACAGAATAAAAACTCACTCAAAGAGGCTCAAGATTAAGAAGGTTGGGAAAGAAAGAAAGAAAGAAAGAAAGAAAGAAAGAAAGAAAGGAAGAAAGAAAGAAAGAAAGAAAGAAAGAAAGAAAGAAAGAAAGAAAGAAAGAGGAAAGATTGTGGTAGACATAAAGAGAAATTTCAAGGTATTGAGGGACCTGGACTTCCAGGACTAGGAACCAGACCCTTGGGAACTAAGGTGATGCTGGATTCTCAGTCATTTGATCTACTTCATCTCATCTTCCACGTATCTGATTTAGGCTTCCATTTCAACTAGCTTCTTCTGTGCATTTCACATAAGGTTTAATATGTGTGCTCCAGCCTTAACGCATCATTAGCTCCCAGATCTGAAACCCACACTGACTCCCCATTGCTATGCTGTGTCTTAGTTCAACTTTTCAAGAGAGATGTCCAAGAAAGGATGACTGTTGCCTAGCTTTATGTCAAATACCATTCTCCTCCTATAATCTAGCCTGGGGGTGAGTAGATAGAAAATAGTGTGTTTTCAGGAGGGACATTCTGGGAAACTACTGGAAAAACTGACGCTCATGTAGAAAGTATGGGGAAGGCTAGCAATGAAAAATATCAAATATCCATCCATTACCAAAGACACAGGCCATTTTTCTCTTCCATCTTGTACTGTGGCATTTACCCCTTCCTAAGAGATGGGTGAACACAGGTGAGCTAAGGAGGAGTCTGAAGTCATGGGCCCTGTCTGATCTTAACACCTAGTCTAACACTCAAGAAAGGTAAGCTCAGACTGGCACGGCCCACAAGCAGTCTACAAATCCTCTACATGCATTTATGTACCTGACTCTACATGAGCTCTCTTCTTCTGGAAACCATGGGGAGACCATTCTGGCATTGGTGAAAGCATTAGGATGTCCAGAGATCCCGTGGTGGTTTCACTTTTAACCCCATGCTGTCTTCCAAATTGAAGCATGTAAAAATTGAACATATTTAGACATCAAGGAGGATATTTCTCCTTAGCCTGGCATCTGATCATTTGGAAAGTTTCTGGCTAAAATTCTATTACAATAGTTTGGCAGTTCACTTGACAACTCTGGGGAAAAAAAGTGAAATTCTTGGCGCTTAGATAATAATCTTGTACTAAAATACAAAATGGCCCTTTTCAAAAACTGAATGTCAGCCAAGTTTTGTATTCATATAAGTAGTGCTGTGTTAATTTTTTAAACTCCTCCATTGGAATGTGGTTATCTTACAGTCCAACATCAGCTATTGCAGTGAAGAATGCAATGGTCTTATAGCCTTTTGCCATCTAGTTAAGTCCAGCTGCTCAGAGGCATAGGGACAGGAGTGGCTTGCACTTGGAGGTCATGTTTAAAATGAATATCCCAGGACAGTTCCAAGCCTCCAAGCATTGGACAACCTATCTTCCCTTTTCCCTTTTTGATCTTCTAGGGCTAGATGCAAAGTAAAGCCAGGAAGAGAAAAGGTATACAGGACGGAGAGAGGGAAGGCCAGCAATAAGCGTTGTCTATTTTCACTTTACCCAGACCAGGTAGCCCTTATAAACCACAGCTGTTGCCTCAGCACAATGCCACAATGCCAGAATGTGGTCATTTATTTCAGACCCTTAGGTGAAGTCAATCAGCTTAGCTTTCGCCCAAGTGTAGCCACTGGAAATTCAGGCAGATTAAAACAGAAGCTGAGGAAGATGAATACTTGTGTTTTACTGACAATACAAAACACCTTTAAATGAAAGGGATGATTTATCTAGGATGAAAATAAAACTTCTGCCTGCTGAAGTCTGTTGTAGCTGAATTATCACTATGTTTGCCCTGCAATTTGTTTTATAGGGTACTAATTAACAGGGCAAAGTCTTTTGGCAGGAAAGTAAATCACGTTTTGCTGTTTTCTTCTTTTCTAACAAGACACAGACCTTGTCTTTAATTAAAGAGTGAGTCCCAAGGATACAATCAGCCGCTGAAATCGGGAAACTGCAGACAAAGTAGATCATGCTGAAACCGGTTGTATTTCAAGAAAGATAACGGAAGAGAGGAGAATTGTACAGGTAGCCCCGGAAAGAAGAAACAGTATTCCTCAAATGTCCCAAATGTCCTCTTTGCACTCATCTTTCCTCTGGTCCCCACAATTTTGCATTTCTCCCCTGGCTCTGCTAACTGACAATAGTGCCATAAACATCCTTTCAAAAAGAGAATTTCTTCCTCCATTTTTTTTTCTTATTTCTCAAGCAGCGCTAATTTTTTCCCCCTTAGGCAGTTACTGTCTTCTCCCGGGCCCTATCCCAACGTCCCCTCTTCAGGGTTTGATCTGTCACCTGGCCCCTCACTGACCTTTGACCATGGGATTTGCTGTTCGGCTGGTGCCACTCACCCCTCCTCTGCTAGCTCACCCTCTCTGCTCAGCCTTGAGAGCTTCACCCCATTCCCTCCTCTCCCCCATCCCATTCCTGGACTCTGGGTTGGAGATGGAATCTGTTTTCCTCCCTCCTTGAGCCCCAGAGATATCTTTGCGGGATGTTGGGCCTCTAAGCAAGGGCAGGCTGGGCCGGGGAGCTGATCGGTCCGGGTACCAGAGCCGGAGCCTGACGTCACCGCGCCCCGCCTGTCAATCTCCCGCGGGCGCGCAGCTCGCAGCCGCCTCTGCTGCCCGCGTCTCTCACTCGCGGCGGCGCGGGCACAGCGACAGGCGCCAGGCGTCCCGCGCTTGTCCCCCGGCCAGCAGCTGCTCGGCCCCTCGGCCAGGGAGCTCAGGTGGGCTCCCCGCCCTGGCGCGCATGACCAGCAACCTCTGGACTTCCCAGGTGAGCGGCCGGGCCCCGGGGAAACTTTGAAGGTTTGGGGAAGGCTTCCAGGGGTCGTGGACAGCCCCGGAGTGGATCATTCTCGAAGCCAGGGAGAAGGGGGCAAGCTTGACCCCCCAATTCCCTCGCACAGCTCCCGGCCCCAGAGTCCCTAGTCCTAGCACGGCTTCCCGGGTCTCCGGGCTGCAGGGCTGTCCCGACTGAGCGAGAGCAAACTTCGCGTTCAGCACCGCGGACAGCGCCCCGCCGCCCAGCTCGGTAAAGTGCCAGCTCTGATTTCCAGCTGGAAGCTCTTGAGAGCCTGTGCAATTACAGGCACACTCGCGGGAACGATCTTTGTGCAAAGTGGCTGGTACCCGTGTATGCATATGTGCAAAAACCCAAAAGCATGAGCGGACGCTTGGTGTCTTTGATTCACTCTCTAGCTCCACAGGTGTTTCCTGCGGGTTCCTGCTTGACCCTCGCTTCCCGCTCCGTCCCCTGGTCCTGAGGTGGAATGGGCAATTCGAATACGGGGCGATTAGAGCGGGACCCTTGCGCCGGGCCGGGGGGCGGGGGGTCCCCTGGGAGCCCGCGCCGCACTCCTGACACCTGCCCTCCCTCTGCAGGGTGCAGTACCTGGCAGCGATGAACGCCAGCGCCGCCTCGCTCAACGAGTCCCAAGTGGTGACAGTGGCGGCAGAGGGCGCGGCGGCGGCGGCCACAGCAGCGGGGGCGCCGGACCCCAGTGAATGGGGTCCCCCAGCCGCAGCCGCAGCCGCAGCGCTGGGAGGCGGCGGCGGAGCTAATGGGTCACTGGAGCTGTCGTCGCAGCTGGCCGCAGGGCCTCCGGGACTGCTGCTGTCATCGGTGAATCCCTGGGATGTGCTGCTGTGCGTGTCCGGAACGGTGATCGCGGGTGAAAACGCGCTGGTGGTAGCACTCATAGCGTCCACGCCGGCGCTGCGCACGCCCATGTTCGTGCTCGTGGGCAGTCTGGCCACCGCTGACCTGCTGGCGGGCTGTGGCCTCATCCTGCACTTCGTGTTCCAGTACGTGGTGCCCTCGGAGACTGTGAGCCTGCTCACCGTGGGCTTCCTGGTGTCGTCTTTCGCCGCCTCGGTCAGCAGCCTGCTAGCCATCACGGTGGACCGTTACCTGTCCCTCTACAACGCGCTCACCTATTACTCGCGCCGGACTCTGTTGGGCGTGCACTTCCTGCTCGCCGCCACCTGGACTGTGTCCCTTGGCCTCGGGCTCTTGCCCGTGCTGGGTTGGAACTGCCTGGCCGAGCGCGCCTCCTGCAGCGTGGTGCGCCCGCTGACGCGCAGCCACGTGGCGCTGCTCTCCGCCGCCTTCTTCGCGGTCTTCGGCGTCATGCTGCACCTGTACGTGCGCATCTGTCAGGTGGTCTGGCGCCACGCGCACCAGATCGCGCTGCAGCAGCACTGCCTGGCGCCACCCCACCTCGCAGCCACCAGAAAGGGCGTGGGGACGCTGGCCGTGGTGCTGGGCACTTTCGCTGCCAGCTGGCTGCCCTTTGCCATCTACTGTGTGGTGGGGAGCCACGAAGACCCGGCCGTCTACACCTACGTCACCTTGCTACCTGCCACCTACAACTCCATGATCAATCCAGTCATCTACGCCTTCCGCAACCAGGAGATCCAGCGCGCCTTGTGGCTCCTGTTCTGTGGCTGCTTCCAGTCCAAAGTGTCCTTCCGCTCTAGGTCCCCTAGTGAGGTCTGAAGCACTTCCTCCGTGTCCTTCACCAACGCCGCATCCCCCACAAGCCTGCCTTTGGTGAGCTCCTTGGTGCCTGCTGATGACCTCTAAGATCCCTGGGGCATGAATCTGACTTCGAGGGGGAAAACGAGGGACGAAACATAAATGCAACAAACTCACAAGGACAAAGAGGCTTGTTGGCACTTTACATATACAGTGTATACACGTGTACATATATACATACAAATCTTTGTATCTTCTAGAGGTGTTCAGGATGTGGAGCTTCCTGTGCTGTGAAAAACTAACGAAAAGACGTGGTTGTGTACTCAAACCGTACATCACATTTGTTAAGTGAAGACATTCTGATACTGCTTAATATAATAGCACTTTATTTTTAGCTGCTGAACTGCCAAAACAGTGTTGCCATTTTCAAGGGCAGAGGGGAAAGGAATAAAAGGTGTATTTTTGTTGTATGTGATAGGATATTTTGCTGCACATGCATTGACAAATTACATATTTTGTATGCAAATAAACACATTCTAAAAATGTGATTTTTTGACATATGATTAATAGGATTACTAGTTGAGAGCTAAATTATGAATGCATTTACTCTAAAAGTTTATTATATATGGTCTCCCTCCTGAAAAAATCTTCATGTAAGAAATCAGATGCATTCACATTCTGCTCATAAATTCACCAAAACACAGATAGGTAGGGTAGGGTCTAGAAGGGTGTAACATACTCATGTGACAACAGGCACAGAACCCTGTTTATGTGTTGCTGGTGCTGGTTACTGGGTTAGGAAACAAGTTTCAGAAGATAAAACAATTCTTTCATATTAGCATACGTATTTGTGAATCCTGAAGCCACAACTTTCACTTTTAAGTTATCAAGAATGGCCAGAATTTTAAATGTTGAATGTTTATAGTGATTTAGTATGTTGTTGCTGGTCAGTTCTTGTCACAAAATGAGCAGCCTTATAAAATAGATTCTTCCAATAGTATTCCAAGATATAAAAGATGTGATCAAAATATACAGTGAAGGTTTAAAGTTTTACAAAATCATTACAGTAAGGGACATGTCTCATACTGCTATTAACCGTCTTCAAAATATTCCCCCTAGCTTCAAACACACTTACCTTGCTGTGCTTGTCAATTTCTGAAGCAGGTTTGGAGGTCTTCTTTTGCAAGTGTCTTAACAAGACACTACCACATATACAGTGAATACTGCTGCAAAGTGCCATCCAACAGAAAGTTGGGTTTATAAAAAAGATGACAGTGTATCTTCATCCACCTTAGTCACTGGCTCTTCCCCAAAGTCAAAATGACCATGACAAATAAGCTTTTTCAATTGAGTCAGGACATCAAAGCAGCCATGACAGTGTAACTAAAGACACTCAGAAAAGGCTTCCAGAACTGCTTCAGAAAGTGGCAAGAATAGTGGGATAAGAGTGTCTGAGGCAAAGGGGAGTATTTGAGGGAATTAATGACGATGTGTCTTTTACTATAATAATTTTTATTAAAATTTAAATGCTAATCATATTTTCCCATTATAACTCATACATCTATGCCTCCAGAAGGTGGGTGCAGGTGTGTCCCGGGTCCCTGTGAAAACCACACTTAGGAAGAAGACAGTGAGGTGAAGGTGGGGGGCATATTAGAATATGAGGGAGTCGGTCTCCAGGCAGGAAAGGCAGAGAGTGCAAACCTTCCGGAGGAACATACTTGCCAAGTTCAAGTTTAACTCAGCTGGAAAAAGTGAGCAGGGGGAGCAAGGAACCACCAGGAAGCTGGGTATCATGCTGGAAGAAGCCGGCCTCTTCTTGGACCTCAGTTCTTTGTGCCCTTCATGAAGATTCTTTTCCATTTTTATTGTTTATTAGTACAGGTTTGTAGGACATAATGATTACATTCCTCATGGGAGCTGATGCATGGTCATAACACAGCTGACTTCTTTAATTCCTTCGCCTCTTTCCCTCATTCCTCCTTTCATCTCTTGGTCACCTTGAGTAAAAGAGTAAACAGAGGAACCTTTAGTCAGTTAGCAACAAAAAAACAGAGAGAGGAGTGATATTGGCAAGTGGGTGGGTAAACTGGATGTGACAATTTAACTGTTTGGTCAGTCATTCTGGGGGTCTGTGAGGGCATTTTAGGAAGAGATTAACACTCAGATGGGTGAATTTTTAATAAAACAGATCCTCCTCCATAATGTGGGGTGGGATGGCAAAGCAAGCCTGTAAGGACCTGAATAAAACAAAAAGACTGGCCCCTCCTGAGCGAAGAATTCTGCAGCAGATTTCCTTCAGATATTATCTGCAAGGTTGACTCGTTCAGGTTCTACAGCAGACAGTCTTGAGAACATCACTCTCCTAGGTCTCTGCCCCATTAACCCACCCTGCAGATTTTGTATTTGCCAACCTCCATAACTGCAAAGTCCAGCCATTTCCTAATCAGTGGTATATTCATGCAGTCTCCCTGCACCACTCTGTGCGTCTGGAGACTCTTGCCTAATACAGGAATGGTGAGAGAACTTTAAAAATTCGTCCCAAATTTGTAAATGAAAAGCAACTCATGTAGGCAGTTGATTTATTTCACAAACACTTCTCAGTACTTATCATACATCAGACATTTTTCTGAGCACTTAAATATCAGCTCATTTAATCACCACAACCGTCTTGAATTAATCAGATCCTAGCTAAAAACAACCAGTACACTCAAGCCAGGTGAGTGAGGAGAGTCTCATGAAGGATCTATTGATTAAAATGTGAATGTAGTTAAAAGAATACAAAGGAGTGAAGCCCCTTTCTGCTTCCCAGCTCAGACCAGCAGGACTACCAGAGCTGAATAAGACCTCAGGACCTACAGCCAGGAGAGAGGGAAAGTGTTGCCAGCCATCCGGGTTGTGGCCCTTGGTAGAGGAAAGCAACCACTGCCAAGCTGTGGCCTGACCGAGGGGAGAGGTGCAGGAGTAAATCACTAAACCACCATCTCCTCCCTCCAACTCACTCCCTGAAAGCAATTTCCATTCATTAAACTCAATCAGAAACCAGAAAGCGAGACAACTCTTTGATGAAGAGCACATAGGTCACTTTCCCTGGGCACTGAGCAGGTGGAGAAGGTTGACAAGCAGACCTGCCAGTTCAGACAGAGAACATCCTGCACTAATGCTATGAACAAGGTACTCCTATTATTATATCCACCTTACAGATGAAGAAAATGGGCACAGCGAGGTCAGCTATACATATCTGGCTTTCAGGAGAGAGATTCAAGTTGCAAGGGAAGGGAAGGGAAGGGAAGGGAAGGGAAGGGAAGGGAAGGGAAGGGAAGGGAAGAGGAGAGCAGAGCAGAGCAGAGCAGAGCAGAGCAGAGAAGAGAAGAGAAGAGAAGAGAAGAGAAGAGAAGAGAAGAGAAGAGAAGAGAAGAGGAGGAAGAGAGGAAGACGGGGAGTGGGGAGGCAGAGGATTGAGTTCCAGTGAACCAAAGTGTCCAGAAATCAAGGTTACATGGAGGATAAAAAAGAGGGAAGGAGAGAAAGAAGCAGTAAGTGAGGTGGGAGGAAAACGAGAGCTCACAGTGACCCAAAAGAAAGGAGAAGATTTCTGATGCAGGAATAGTTCACAGGCCCAAATGTTGCCAACGGAATTAGTGAGCTGAGGACTTAAAGACTGGCTAAAGATTTTAAAGTCGGTGTCACTGACAAACTTGACAGGAGCAGCTGAAGAGAGGGAGAAGGAAGCGAATCTTGATTGTGGAAGGTGCAAGGGAAAAGGTCTGAGCAATGTATTCACCAGCAGCTAACAGAAGAAATGTGACCTTTTCAACACTAAAACACAGCTACGTTTTATAGATGTAGTGTTTATAGTGTCTATAAATTTAGAGCTCAAAAGATCAGCATATTATTGCTCATTGATCAAATTAAAATTTTTCTAAAGAACCACAATTCACGGACTCTTGGCACCCACAGACACTGTTCGAAGTCCTGGGATCTGGAATGTACTCAAATGGTCTGAAACACAAATGTGCCAGCTGTCAGCTTCCACACACATGTTGGGGGAAACAGTGTAATTTCAGAGGTGGAACAAAGAAGTCAATATTATGATACAAGTTATAATTACAGGGAAAAATTTCCTGCAATCAGCACATCATGAAACTTTAGAATAATAAGATAATAAATAATAAGATAATAAGACCATGTTTCTGACTTTATTCTATTTGGTATTAATATTCAATATCAACCCCTGTCCTAATCAAAATGTTCAGGAAAGCCTACAAGATACTAGACAATTAGATTGTGAATAACCCTGATTCTCACAGCCAGGCATGTAAAGTCATTATGTTTGACATTAACCAGTGTGGTGATGTCAGAACAGAAAACTGAGTAGCTATTGAAATATTTCCATGGAGTCATCACATATTCATTTGACCTATCAAATATCAGTTAAGAATCTCCTATCACAGAACACTATCCTAGCCTCTAAAAGCACACAGTCTTTCATAAAGATATATCTCATTCAAATACCTAACAACTTACCCACTCTGTTGTCTAATGGACATCCTACACTGAACGCATTTGAATTGGGCCAGGAATCCTTACCGCCAAGCCTACTCTGATCATTTATTTACTACCTGTCTAAGGTAATGGCAATGCCATTTTATAGTTGTTCAGGTCAGAAACCTTGAATCATATTTACCCTTCTCTCACACATCATGATCCCATGTCAACAAAGCTTATAGTCTTTTCTTTTTCTTTTTTTTTATTTAAAGACAAAAAAACATAAAAAGGGTAGAAATAATACAGAATTTCAAAAAAAGATAAACAGTTAGAAGTCACTAGTTGATAAATTACATATTGTCCTCTTAGAAATTGTTGCTCAAGTTACAAAATTAAAGTTTACAAAGCAGATATTCAATCACTGAGACCTGTAAACAGCTACACGTGCATGAGTCTCTACATGTATTTCTATCCTTTCTGTATTAGAGGGGAAAACAAAACATAGCAAGACAAAACAAAACAAATTCCTATAAAAACATGACACCAAAAAGTCATATAAAACCACAGTACAAGGTGATCTACAGTGGTTACTGTGCTGTCTCTTGTTATCTTCAATAGAATTGTCTATATCATCAGGCATAATTGAATATAGCAGTATAATTGAATACAGCAGTACATAATAATATTAGTAAAAATAAAACATTATAGACAGTACAAAACTTCAAAGGCAAATAATAATCAAACCAGAGTGGATATTCCAGTGAATCTTGTCATCTTCAGTGTAGTTGCCTACACTCTCACACTTGATACTATCAATCATAACAGCTTTGAATAAAATCTGTCAATATAAAACAGCGATCTAGCAAACCAGATTCAATTAAGATCAGTCATGGTAAAACAGTGTAAGTTATACAGAGCTTCAGATTAAGTTAATAGGAAATTAAGGTTGATTACTGTACTATATCATGCTATTTTCAGGATAACTGTCTGTGCCCTCAAATCTAGTACAAGTAGACAAACTGGAACAGAATATAATCCACCTAAGTAGAGTGGTGTGAGGAATGTTGGTTTTAAATCCTGGTGCACTATTAACAATATCCTCTGCCTTCTTTTTTTAGGCTATTCCTCTCTTTCACTCTCACAGGGTGCTGTGCGTTTTGGGTCCCACCAACTCCCTTAGTTTTTAGATTGGGGAGGCAACCTGCTTTTTACCTAAGTTGAAAAAAGCACAAGAGTATGACCCCTTCAGAGAAACACAGGCCATTCCAGATGGGCAGAGTGTATAAGATGTGGAGTCTAGAGAGAAGGTGGCAGGAGCTGAGTTTGCAGGATGTTATGGTTTGTGTTCGGATAGCCCCCTCAAGCCTCATGCAATCATGGACACAGCTGAGCCTGGAATTTGTGATTGGTTTGATGTCTAGCACTGGGATTGGTAATGTGAGTGCTACACCCTCCCAGGGGTGGAGCTGATATACAGTGTGAGAGCAGGAAAAAGGCATGTCTCTACTCATTTGTACTTTTCACTCTTGCTGTTTGCAGTGGCCATGAATGGCTGCTCCATCATGCCATCCTTCCTTAGAGCCAACTGAGTATGGACTGAAACCTCCAAAATGGTGTCAGGTGTTTGGTCTTAACAACATGAGAAAAGTTACAGAGACACAGGGGTAGCAGTAACTGCATTGGAATGGATTGCCAGTGGGAAATACTGAGTCCCAAAACTCTTCTGGAGGCTGGTTGCAGTAATCCAAGTAAGAGATGATGCCAGTCTTGTCTCAGTTGGGGAAAGCTTTGAGAAGGAGATGGATCCAAGAGAAGTCAAAAAATCGGAATGTCTCAGAATGATGAGTATTGAGGGGTAGATTAAGAGTCAGGGATGTTAAACTGAATGAATTTGGTGACAAAGGAATGGGGTGGGAGGCAGACCATAGGAAGAAAAAGATGAGCCATGTTTTTCATAGTCTAAATTTTAGGAGGGCTTTCAAAGTGGAGACAGCTGGCCATGTGGCTTGAGACCTTCCAAGGATAGTGCAATAGAGGTAGTGTTTCTGTACTCACTGACCTTAAGGTGACAAACCGTGGGATGGAATAAGAAGGTACCATAGCAATAGCCTGGGACGCAAATGTGAAGTCAAGTGAAGGAAAGCAAAAAAGAAAAGAAGATTTATGTGGAGCATCCAGCAGAGACTTTGGTGAGGCAAATAGGAAAAAAGTGTGCAAGTGTGTAAAGGCTGTCAAGAGGTCAAGTAATATAGGGGTTGGAAGGTGTTAGATTTAGGAATATAGTGGTCACTGTGCCATAAGAGACAGCTTTAGCGGAGGGTGTGGTAAGAACTAGATTGAATGCAGTGAAGAAGAAATGCAAGCTTTTCAATTTTTAAAATAAGTATGGGGAGATTTAAGAAAAATAGTGGAGCAGTGAGTACCACTAACTTAGATTCTCCAGGACAAAGTGTTTAGTTCTGGAAAACAGTACTTGGAGAGGGATTGAAGTGATTGGAGGTTACCCTAAAACCATAAGGGAACTAACAGAGTTGGAAAAAATAAGATTAAGTGATACAGAAGAAATAGACAACTCCATGGAGGAAAGACCACTCAGTGACCCCCAAAAGTGACTGGCTAGGCTGCCATCTGAGAGGAAAACTGCAGCTAACAAATTTTTGCTGGTGGACAACTGGAGAACTGCATCAGGACAGAAAGAATCACTGGTAGTTGGAACCAGCAAGGAAAACGCAGAACGCTGCTTCCAGAGTGGCCTTCTGCAGTCAACAATTGGTGGGTGACCTCGATACAAGCACCCACAGCCACAGTCACAGAGCAAGAGCTGGCAGAGACACATTGTATGAAAAGCTGAGTGTTTGAACCTGGGTCCCAGAGAAGTCCCATGGTGGATTCCCACTGCCAAATTCCCAGGGTGAATGAGTGAAGTATAGTCACAGAAGACTGCAGGCAGCTGGAGAGCAGACTGGAGAGATTTCCACTGAGAGGCTGGCCCTGTAAACACAGACCAGGCTCCTGCAGTCAGAGGCCAGGTTCCACCTGAATTATGCAGGAAGGGAAGCTCTCATTGGCAGTGTGTTCTTACTGTAAGCAGAGCTCTGCATTCAGCAACGTTTGGGGGTGGACTGGCAGCTTAGACTTTCAGAGTGAAGAGAAATTCAGCTGGCTTGAGCTCTGCTCCTTAACTGTAGGCTGTCCAAAACAATAGAAAATTTTCTTTTATTATTCTTCATTTGATGGCAGTGTTTTTTCATTTTACATTTTGATTTTACTTTTCTCACTTTTGAATTATTTTTATACTTTACTATTTTCTTGGGGTTTTTTTGGTCTTTTTGAGGCAGAGTCTCACTGTGCAGTTCAGGCTGGTCTTGAACTCACTTGGTAGCCTATGCTGGCCTCAAACTCACAGTGATCCTCTTTCCTCAGCCTCCCAAGTACACCACCACAACTGGCTGTTTTCCTCCCTCTGTACATTTACAAATCTAGAAAAACAGTCCTAAAATTCATATGGAACCAGAAGAAACCCAGAAGAGCAAAACAAATTTCAGTCAACAAGAGAAAAACAGAAGGAATTGCATTTCCTGGCTTCAAGCTATACTACAAAGCAATAGTGATAAAAACAGCATGATACTGGAACAAAAAATAGATACACAGAACTGAGAATACAGAAATGTCCCAGAGACATTCAGTTATTTTGACAAAGGGCTCAAAAGCGTATATTGGAGGAAAGACAGCCTATTCAACAAGTGGTGCTGGGAAAATTGATTATCTGTGCGTAGAAGAAGAAAACTGGACCCTTATCTCTCACCATATATTAAATTAAAATCAAAATGGGTCAAATGGGGCTGGGGATTTAGCTCAGTGGCATAAGCACCTGCCTTGCGAAATGGATCAAAGATCTAAGCATTAAAACAGAAACATTAAACCTACTGGCAGATTAAATAGGTAAAACACTTGAAAACATAGTTGTAGGAAAAGATTTTCTGAATAGAACCTCAACTGCACAAGAAATAAGTTAGAATCAACACATCAGATTTAAAAACTGTACAGTAAAAGAATAAATCAGCAGAGTAAAGAGATAATCTACAGAATGGGAAGAATTTTTGCCTGCTACTACTCAGACAGAGAATTAACATCTGGACTATACAAAGAACTAAAGAAAAAGCAAACCATGTAAAATTAAAGATTGAATCAAGAAATGGGCAAGATGAATGGACAGATACTTCACAGAGGAAGAAATACGAATGATCAACAAATATATGAAAATCTACTCAACATCTCTGGCCATCAGAAAAATGCTGTCTAAAATGATGCTAAGATTCCATCTTACTCCAGAAAGAATGGATATCATTAAGAAATGATTAGGTATCTCCTCCAAATAGCTTAAGATGTCCAAGCATGCATGAATAGTAATATTTCTAGCAGCACAACTCTTAATAACTAAATCCTGGAAACAGTCTGTTTACCATCAACAGATGACCAGATTAAAAATATATGTATGGCATCTCTGTATAATGATATATTCCTCTGCTTTAAAGAAACATTAATTTGAATTTGAAAAGTGGATGCACCTGGGAAATATAATCTTAGTGAAATAAACCAGACCCATAGCTTAAATAGTATATCGTATCTCTCATCTGAGTGAGGCAAAGTACAACAAAAAGAACAGGAAGTGATAGATAGAAAGGGGCAAGGAGACGGAGCTCTTGTAATAGGGAAGGGGTTCAAGGGAAGTGTGGGGGGCAAGGAGGAGGGGAAGGGGAAACAAATAGAGTAAAGTTATACCATGCATAGGACGCCAGTCATCTCAATGAATGTAAACATTATATGCCGTAAGATGAGCTGAGATTAATAATGTCAACAAGAACGAAGGATCGCATAGGGAGTTTGGACAGAGGGGACGAGAAAGGCATTAAAAAGCAAAAAGAAGCTGTGTTATGTACAATGTAGCCGCACCCCAAGAGGACTGTAAGCTGCATGAACTCCAAACAGGTACTAATACGAAAAATAAATTTAGACTGATAGAGAAGGAGAGTGGTAGCTAGAAGAAAATACAGTCGTGGGTAACCTCTGTGTCGTTTTTCTGCGATGGCCAAGAAATGAATTTTTTTAATCAGACTTAGGGGAGAGTTCTAGGTAATCAGAAAAGCTGGAGATATGAGAGAGGAAAACACTGGCTAAATGAGGTTTAATGAAAGGAAGATGGGCTTCAGGATACAGCGTCAAGAGGAAGTGGAGACAGAGTTCCCCTCCTCTGACAGGAGGCAAGGTGGGGTGATCGGTAGTGAGGAATCTAAGTTTATAGGTGGTGGGAGGAAGTTCACAGAGTTCCTCCCTGACAACCTCGATTTAGCTGGAGGAGGAGTGCTAGTTAAGAGACTATTACAAGAAGTATCAAGAATCTGAGCAGATAACAGAGGAAACGGAGCTTGCAGAGTTGGCTGATAGAGTAACCGTGTGGTCCAAGTTAAAGGTCAGACCATACCAAGCATGCAAGGATGCCAAGCAAGCAGAATTCTTGGACACTGATGGTGAGAGTGCAAAATGGCACAAACACTTTGGAAAAAAAATATTGTTTCTTAAAAAGTTAAAATACTCCTATCATACAACCCATTCTACGAAGCACTTAACCAAGAGAAATGAAAGACTAGCTCCACATAAAGACTTGTATACACAAGTTCACAGCAGTTTTATTTATAATAATCAAAGCCTGGAAAACCCTTAAATATCCATCAAAAGTAAATGAATGAACAAATCAATAGAATGCTACTCCAAAACAAAAAGGAATGAGCTATTGATACAATGCAATGACAAAAAGAGTCTCCAAGTAATCATGCAAAGTAGAAGTTAGACAAACAACAAATGAATGGTGAAAGGCTCTGTATAAAATTCATGGGGGAAAAAAACACATTAATGGGGAGAGAAGGAAAGGGATTGGAAAAGGGCAAAAGGGAACTTTGGGATGAGGGATATTATCATTATTGTATCTTAATTGTGGTGATGATTGTGAACTTTAAATATGTACTATTTGTTTTATATTAATTACACCTCAATAAAACTGCAATAAATAAAGGTCAGAGAAGAAATCATAGTGTAAGAGTGGGTGATTAGAAAGTGATACTACTTGAAAACAAAAGACAAAATTAACGTGACATGGTTTAGTAGCCAAATCCTCTCATTCATCCATCTGCTGGTCACTTAAAGACAGAATGAACAGGAAGACAAAGAAAAAGGTGGAGAATAACATCTTGCAGTGTGCTGTTTGTAAAGATGGAGTTAACAGGCACGTTTTAGATAATGCTGTAGTAACAGAGAGCCTCCGAATCAGTTGCTTCATGCAGCCAAGATTTTTTTTTTTAAATTTATACAGTGTTTAGTGTAACCCGGGTACGTAACTGTTTGTCTGCTGGCTCCATGCCCTCCACTAGAAACCTTCTGTACAATCACTGGGACAGAGAAGAGAGCACTCAGGGCTCTCACACCAGAAAATAAATGCCTCAGACTCTCAGTGGCACTTTTATTCGCAGCTCGATGGCCAGAGTTCTCCACATGATCCTACCTAACTACAAGGGTAATACTCAATTGTCAGAAATAAAGTTAAACGTAAAATGGACAAAGGTGAAAAACTCAACTTTGCCATCCCAAAGGAACAAAAAGTTGTAGACAGAAAAGAAATTCTGTACGTTCAAACTCAGATTCTTAAATGTTATTTAATGCTAGACAGACGTTGATGATTCTTTAATGAATCTTACATAATGGGAACATTTGGGCAAATTAGCAGAACAAGGTGTAAAAATATCAAGAACTGAACTAAGCATAAAGAAAGTACTATTTTTTGTTTTGATTTGATTTGTTTTTCCCTCTAATACAGAAAGGATAGGTGTACATGTAGAGGCTTATACATATCTAGAACTTCTCCTAAACAGTTCATGAGAATCATTTATATTATGCATGATGAAATGAACAGCTACTTTGAAGAAAAAGAGATATTGTCCATTGCTGATTTCCTATCATCATGCTGTGAAATCCAGTAATACTTTTATTCTTTGTTCAGAGTGGTTTTAGTCTATTTTGTATTATTTAATTTCAGCATACATAAAGGTATGGACAGCTATCTTGAAGAGAACGAGAGACATTATGGTAGCCATTGTTGATTTTCCTATTGTCTGGTTTTGGAGGCCTGTAATGCCTTCATTACTCTCTTTTGATCAGGTTTTTTTTTAATTTAAAGAGAAACAAAAGCAGGTAAAGGGTAGAGATAATACAGAATTTCAAAAAAAAGATAAACAATAAGAAATCGCTAGTTGATAAATTACATATTGTCCTCTTAGAAACAGTTGTTCAAGTTACAAAATTAAAGCATACAAAGTAGATATTCAAACAGTGAGACTGTAAACAGCTACGCATACATGAGTCTCTACATGTATTTCTATCCTTTCTGTATTAGAGGGAAAAACAAAACATAGCAAAGAATTATCAAAACAAAACAAATTATTAAAGAATCATCAAAACAAATTCCTATAAAAGCATGAAACCAAAAAGTCGTATAAAACCACAGAACAAGGTGATCTACAATGATTACTGTGTTTTCTTATTATCTTCAATAGAATTGTCTATATCATCAGGCATAATTGAATATAGCAGTATAATTGAATATAGCAGTACATAACAATATTAGTAAAAATAAAACATTGTAGACATCATAAAACTTCAAAGGCAGGTAATAATCAAACCATAGTGGATATTCTAGTGGATCTTGTCATCTTAAGTGCAGTTGCCTGTACACTCAGACTTGATACTATCAATCATAACAGCTTTGAATAAAATCTATCAATACAAAACAGTGATCTAACAAACCAGATTCCATTATGCTCAGTCATGGTAAAACAGTGTAGGTTTTACAGAGCTTTAGATTAAGTTAATAGGGAATTAAGGATGATTACCATACTATATCCTGTTATTTTCGGGATTACTGTCTGTGTCCTCAAATCTAGTACAGGTAGAATGAATGAAACAGAATGTAATTCATCTAAGCAGAGTAGTGTGAGTAACGTGGGTTCTAAATCCTGGTGCACTATTAACAATATAGTGTATCAAGACCATCTATGTTAGAGATTCTAGCCATCCTTCTCTGCCTTATTTCTGCTATGCTATTTTCCTGCCTTTGTTTGTCTAGTTTTCTCCTTCATTCAACTGCCTGCCCCACTCATTGAGGCCTTTCTGCTACTGTTCCTAAAATCCTGGTATTTTTTTCTCTCTCTCTAGAATGTCCTTCAGTATTCTCTATAGGGTTGCACTGGTGGTCACAAATTCCCCAGGTCCTCTTTGTCATGGAAACATCTTGTTTCTCCATTAATTTCTAGTGACATCGATCTGGGCTGGAGGTTATTTTCTTTCAGGGCTTGGAATACTTCACTCCAAGCTCTTCTTGATCTGATTGTCTATGTTGAGAAGTCAGCCTTGATCCTGATGGGCTTACTTTTATAGGTAATCTTTTCTCTGAGGCTTTTAATATTCTGTTTTTATATTGAATTTCTTGTATCTTGATTATTATATGTCTGGGTGTAGATCTGTTTTGGTTGTAGGTGACTGGGGTTCTGTATACCTCACACAACTGAATGTCATTTTCTTTTCCCATGCTTGGGTAGTTTTCCTTAATTATTTCTGTGAATAGCCTTTGTAATTCACCTGTTTGTATTCCTGCTTTTTCATTTGCATTTCTTATTCTTAAATTGTAGATTCTCTTGTCATCTTCTAGCCTTTGTATTGTTACTGCCTGTTTCCTTGTTATTTTAAAGAGCTCTTTCCTTTCATGATCACACATTGCAAACTTGTCTTCAAGTTTTGATAGTCTATCATTAGTTTCTTTTAAGCAGTTTTGCCAGCTTTCAATGGAGTTTTTAATTTCCTAGCAGTCTCTTTGTATCTGCTTCATGTATTCTATATTTTCTTTATATTCTTTATCAAATGTTCCTCTCCTTTTTTTGTGTTCCTCCCTTCTTCCATCTGTATCTTCTTGAGAGATGCTTCCTGAGAGCATTTCTTTTATTACTCTACTCATATCTTGCTCTAATATTTCTACTCATATCTTGATTTAATATTTCAGTTTTGAGCTCATCTACAAGTTCCTGAAGATACCTCTCAATGTCCACTGAAGCCATGTCTGATGTTGCATGTTTGCTGCCCTCAATCTCCTTTGTTTTTCCCTCTCCTGGATCAGTGCTCTCAGGGTTCTGGGCTGGGGGCCTCCTCTTGCCTCTCTCTCCTGTCATGGTCCCAGCTTCCTCCACACAGGTGAACAGTGCAGGTCCCAGCCCCCTTCCCTGTTGGCCACGGTTCCTCTGAAGCATGCTGGTGAGGGACCTCCACCCCCTCCTACCTGCCCCTCCCCACCCAACCAGCCAAACTTCAGGTGCCTTCACCTGGTTAGTGTTTTTAGGTGCAGGGAATCAATTTGGGATGGCTCACTGTGTCCTGGCCAGGGGCACAGCTCAGTCCAAGAAAATCCCACAAATCTGCTCTAGGGAGGGAGCAACCAACTGAAGTCACTGTCGCTGCCAGTTCAGGTTCCTCTTGCCCGATTCCAACATGTCATCCATTTGGTCTCACCCTTCCCATGGGGGGAGTCTCATTCCCAGCACTGACCGTGGATTAATGAAGGTCCCGTTGCTGACTCCGCTCTCCATTGGGCTCACCAACACCCGACTTCAGTGCTACTGTGGCTCCTGTGAGTGGTGGCAGGAACAAGTTTGGGTGGCTCTGCTGGCCGGCATGGATTCAAGCTGGCGCAAATTGAGGCTGGTGCAAACTTGGCAGGTCACAGCAAAAACACTGTGTCCCATAATTTTTAGCTGTTCCAGTTGTAGTCCCAATGTGTTTGACAAGCTTTTTTATGTTTTAGTTTCTTCCTGTGTCAGGAGGATCCATCTCCCTCTGTCTGGGTCTCTCCAGGTTGTTTTATTCTGGCATATGAGTTGTTTCTCCCGGGAGGCTCTGTATTTTGTTGCTCACTGATCAGCCATCTTGACTTCTTCCCCTTGATCAGTTTTATACTATTCTGTTTTGTAAGAATTCATTGTGTGTGAAGATATGGACAACTATTTAAAAGAAAACAAGAGACATTATGTTAGCCACTGTTGATCTCCTGTAGTCTTGTTTTGATATCTGTGTCATTTACATTGTTTTCTTCTGATCTGCCTTGTTCTGTTTTGTTTTACCCTCTGTAAAATAAAACACAAAAAATAAAATACTATTGAAGGTAGAAGCCTGGTTTTGTAATCTCAGTCTAACTTTGCCCCCTCGTCACTCAGGAGGGAGAACTGAGAATGTTTAGCACAAATCCTTCTTCACATGCAATCACAAGCCCATGTTGTTGGCTGTGTTGTTGAGGTTTTATGGGTATGAGGATTGAGGGAAATGTACTAATTGATGGTGGTCAGAGAATGAAAAATATATGAATTCCACCCAAGAATATACGAGTATCTCAGGAAAATATTGAGAAAGATCACCAAGTCAACATTAATGACTATTGAAAGGGAGAGAGTGAGAGAGAGAGAGAGAGAGAGAGAGAGAGAGAGAAAGGAAATTTCCTGTGAGCATGACGTGCAACTTTGGCATATAACCCAGCACAGAGCAAAGCCATTTAAATGATTCCTTTTTCTTAAGCCAGAAGGTCTAAAGGATCTCAGTCCAGTTTTACTCCACTTACTTTGCCCAATTTAAAGCCTCAATATTCAAACCCAGTTCTTGGATTCTATTACTAATGGTTACAAGACAAACCAACTTTAAATGTCCAGATCTGAGGAGATGGGAAGAGAGAGAGAGACAGAGAGAGAAACATTTGGCCTGCACTTAGCTGCCTCAGAGAAAGACAGTTAGAAGGAACTGGTGAAAACCAGTGCTCCTTGTCCTTTCTGGTCCTGGCAGGACCAGAAAGTAAGCAGGAAGCCACTTCCCAAATGAACCAATGGGGTCAGGGATCCTGCCATTTAGGGGCCGAATGAACAGGAAGATGGAGAGGGTGGAGAGGGTAACTGTGCTATGGCTGTTGTAATGATTATCAGTTAATATACAAAGTTAGGATAGTGACTTGGTGTGTGATGGCATTATATATACCCTAGCCGCTATTATAATTTCTGGTTTTGTTGTTATTATTAAGAAGACTAAGAAAATGGAATTTCATATAGCCCTAAGTGAATTTTGCTTTCCAAGTTCCTCTCTACTGCACTCCTAAAATACTTTTCATGTATTTTCAGAAATCTACAAATATAAAAACCTTGCCATCTCAATATTTTTGGTTGCTGCTGTAAAACTAACAATTTTTGATGTACGATTAAGATGTATCTCCCAAACCACAATCTAAATCAACATTATGCTCATGTTTCCCATGAACTGAAATTGAGATTTATGCATTTGCTACATATTTGTCTTTATTTTAAAGACAAACCATTGGTAATAGGATCCAAGAATGTTTGGGAATACCTAAGCAGAATAATATTAACACTAATTATATCACCCCTCAAATCCAAATTCTTCCTACAGAACAACAAACAAAAATCCAACCACCAAGCACATTCTTTTTGTCTCTGTCTGTCCCTGTCCCTCTAACCTAGATACACACACACACACACACATACACACACACGCAAGTACACACACACACACACTGTGTACTGGGTCCCTGTGACTTAGTAGGACCACTCACTAGTATATATGACACACCTGCTAATAGTATATTTTTCAAGGATGCTCTGCTGAACTGGAGTATTCCCTGGAGCAGTACAGTTATCAGCCAGGAATCTGTTGGGATAAACTCCAGAAGTATTCAGGAAGCCCATTGTGAGTGTTGGGTTAACGTATAGTGCGATAATGACTTCAGCTCTTTGTAGTGTTATTGTAATATTGAAGTAAGCCTTGCATTACTTCAATAATTTCAAATTAGATTTCAAATTACTATTTCTTAATTGGAGCACACAGTAAATAAACATGAATCAACCTTTTTTAAAATTTTTTTACTGAAAAGATGTTAAGTTTGTTGATTTGGTTTGGTTTTGCAAATAGTGTGTGTCAATAATGAAGAAAATGATGGCAGAAGACAAAGACAGCTAATCATACTTTGTTTGGGACATTTTGACAAATCCTATTTCTAGCACTGTAAATGAATACACACTTTATTACTGAAATGGCAAACAGCTGACAACGTTATCTTTTGTTGCAAGGCATTTAATCCATGTGTTCACAGATGTCATTGAACAGGCTGGTACCAAACCAACAGAATTTACCAAGTCATGCAGAGTACACATGAAAGCCAACCTGCCCATGGTCTTTGGCTTGCACTTAGCTCTGAGAACTGGTGGCTATTTGTGATCCTCCTTCTCTATCCACGGAGCCAGCTGCCTTTGCTGGGGCTCTGCCTCTGTTGCAATGCTGTCTTGTACAGATTCTTTGGGTATCAGTGATACCGGGCCTCAGAGTAAATAGGAAAGACAACTCTGGAACCCAGTTTATCCAGGGTTCTTGGTTTTTCTTCCCTGTTGCACAAGATATTTAGCATGCTGTTGACCATGCAGGCCCCAGTGTGCTTCACCTCCTTTTGAGCCTTTCTCTGTCTTCTTTCTGCTCTAACAAATTGCTTCCTTCCATCCCAAGGAAGCAGCCAGTCCAGTCTTCCACCACCAATCCTCAGGCCTGACTTTGTTCTAAGCACTGATAGGGATTTCAACCAGTCCTGAACCCTGTCCAGCTGGGTACTGATGGAGCTGTTCTCAGAGCATGACGCTCTCTGTGGGGCTGCAAACCCAAGGCTGAATAGAGGGTCCCAGAGCTCCAGGTCCTGGCTCTTTGGTGTGACAGGAGAAAGGTAATGCCTTTGATTGCTGACCTTTGTCTCCAGTCTCAAAGTTTGACTGCCTTTCTCCTTTCCAGTAGAGCACTACAGGCAAAATGAAACCACCCAGGAAGCCAAGTCTAGTGGCTGCTCACAGGTCCAGAGAGGCTTTGGCTTAGCATGCAGTGAGGTGGTAGCCACGCTGAGTCATAAGTACTGAGTCACACTGCAGTCAAATGCTCTTGGACCAGGGATTCAGCCCAAGAACTCCATCGAGAACAAAACCATGCAGTTGGCCATCTTAAGGGCTTTCTGTAATTTAGCCAGTAAGTCAAAAGGGTTTCCTACCTCCCCAAAATAGATTTATCATAGATTACCGAGTTTAAAGTTAAACATTCATTTTAATAAAGGAGGCAGAAGCATCATGGCAGAATAAAAGAAAGCTGCTCACCTGATGGCAGCCAGGAAGTGGAGAGAAAGGGAAGGGCAGAGAAGATCGAGAGCAGGTACAGTGCCTGAGCCCTGCCCCTAAGAACTGCTGCCTCCCACAGCCCCGCCTCCTGCTCCTATCACCCCCCAATATCAGCAAATAATGATCCAATCAGTGCTTCAACCCATGAGGAAGATAGGGCCCTCAAGGTCTGATCTCCTGCTGAAAACCCATCCTCTGAACGCATGAGATTTTGGGGGGCCGTTTTAGATCTCAGCCATAGTGGTACATAGGAAATATGTATATATATAATTTTAAAAATTCTCTGCCATAAACAAACAACCCCCCAAAAAAACAGAATTAGGAAACAAACAAGAGTACTGAAATATTTTAAAGCACATTGAATGTCTTTTAGTCATATTAAAAATATATGTGACAAAGGGGTTTACTTTTCTAACATGAAGAATTTTTCCAAGTCAAGGAAACTAATAAGCCCAATAGAAAAACTGACAGATACTTGATAAATATTCTGTGAAAGAAAACTGAGTCAGTTGCAGATCCTGCTGGGGTGCTTTCCAGACACTCTGCATTGTCTTTATTCTTTTCATCTAAGATTCTTGATCAACGATTTTAACCATAATTAGTTTTCTCTTATGGTCAGGTTGCTGATCCTCAGCATTGTAGAAAATACTGAGTCAGGCAGTGGGAAAATATGGGAGCCTTTTAGAATTCTCCAGGATACATTAGACACCAAGCACTGGGCCAGGCAAAAGGGAGGGCCCCTCGTATACCACGAATCTCCACTCACATCGGCTCAGCCACATCCCACACCTTTGTAGCCACTCTCCCCACTTCCACCCAAGGAATGGGTGGGCCAGAGTCCTGGAGAGGCCTCTCTACAGATTGGCACCCAGAACCTTATCTGACCTTGAGATGCATCTATCTCTCTGGCCATCTTTAGGGTAAGAGATTTGACCAAGGCAGAAAGAAGCTTTTGACACCTAGGCCAACTTAAAGTCTTTCTAAGGGGCAAATTTTCACCATAAAGCCATTGTAGATTAGGAAGAATGTGATTTTTAATTGGTGGCTGGTGCTCTGGGAGTCATACTTGGACCTCAACTCTGGCTCTTCCCCTGAGTGATTATAAGTCTGACAAAACCCTTCGCCTAGCTATACTTCAAATCATTTATCAGCAAGATGTGGGGTTTGGACTGAAAGGACTTCTCAGTTTTCTCTTAGCCCCCCATTCTGTGCTGAGGAGTTGGCTCCCATCTGTAACAGAGCATGCAGATTATCCTGGGGGAGAGTTAGTTTATTTCTCAGGATCTCAGGGGGCCTCTTGCCTCTGTATCTTGGGAGCAGGTTCATTGCATCCCAAGGCCGCTTTATGCTTCCTGGCTTTGGCTGAGGCAGAAGCTGTGAATCTTGTTGGAATTTCATGTTCTAACTGTTCTCTGGCTCACCACTCTAATCACTTGCAAGGACCGCCAATGGAGAGCACAGAAGTGACCGCTCATGTCAGCTCCCCTGCCTAAAACCTTGGTGAATCCCCCTCACTGCTTCAGTACAGTTATGCCTTAACATGGCTCGAAAGAGCATTCTTAATAGGATCTCCGCCAGCTGCTTCCCACCCAAGTCATGCTAAATGCCGGCTCTCAACTACTCCAAGGTTCTGTGGGCACTGCCACCTCCTGACTTGGCAATTCCTGCCTCATTTAACATGTACATTGCTCAAACTGGCATCCAGGTTTCAGCTTCCATATTCTTGTACTTTAGACAAGGATAGTTCTCATCGGGTGTTCCCGAGTGCCCTAAGCTACTGCCAGCTGGCACTCTTCACTCGGTAACTATTTCTCTCAACCGTTTGTCTCCTTGCTAGACTGTTAGCTGCCAGTGACCCCGTTTGTTCTGTCACAGCTGTACCCCCCAAACTGTGAGAAATCTGGTATATAAAAGGCATTCAAATGGACATGTCAAATGAGGGCCAGTAAATGAGTTTTCTTCCCCTTCATGAGAGATACATTCTTTCTTGATGCTGCCATAGCAGTTGGCCCAAAAGTGCTCTCGTTAAATCACTTAATTAGCTAAGATTCTAAATGATAGAGATGTCCAGTGAGTAGGGACAGTTGCAGAAAGAGCTCCAGAACATTCAGGTGGCTAAGATAGTGACGGTGTTGGCACTGTCATCATATCAAGCTGAGGGTAATAGCTCAGAGGATCAAATGATCAGTGCAAACATGAAAAGTAGTCTTTCACCTTCTAACCTCAGAGTGCTACAGTACTATGATTTAGACCTAAAATGCTCCCCACACTTCTCACACGCTCAGAGGTGGAGCTTTTGGAAAGTGATTGGATTATGAGAGCTCAGTATTCACCAATGAATGAATTCATTTATGAGTTCATAGCTCAGCGTGCTGTTGGGAAGTAGGGCTTGGTCAGAAGAGATGGGTTATTGTGGGTGAGACTTGGAAGGGTGCGTGCTTGCTCCCATCCCAGTTCTCTCCCCTCCCCTCCTCTCCTCTACTTTCCTCTCTTCTCCCTTCTCTTCTCCTTTCTCCCACTTTCTTTTCCCCTCTGCCCTCTCCTTCCTAGATGCCATGGATTGAAAGTCTTTCCTCTTCTCAGTCCTTCTACCATACTAATTCTACTTAGTGCCAGTTAACCATGGACAGAATTCTCTGAAACCATATGTTAAAACACACCTCCCTTCCTTACATTGCAGTGTTGAATATTTTGTCCCCCAACAAGAAAGTGACTAACACAGAAGGCATTGCATCTTTCTTACTTTGATCTCTTGACTCAATAAAGTTAATTTCCAACTGCCTGAAGCCCCAGGACAGCAGGCTACCCCTCTCCCCAGCATCCCACAGTGTGACACTCCACCCAACATTACCAGATCACACATTGGGACAAACTGTGGATTCCCAGGGGCAGGGTTAAAGTTCAAAGGTTTATGACACAGAATAGAGTTTAAAAAGGAATATACAAAACCATTGCTATATGGATAGCATTTAGATTAAAACAAAACAGCTCTCTGCAGAGGGTAGGAGATGACAAAAAGATACAACAAATACTCAAAGATAGGGCTGTATTTTATTTCTCTTTATTTTCTCAGTTTTCTAAATTACTTGTGACATGGCATATTACTAATGAAGACACCAATTTATAGTAAAAGAATGAGGGAGGCATATCTTGCTTAGGATTAAAAACAAAGCAGAACTGTGACCTACTTACAAATCTTACAAATGTAGTCTCAGCTTCTTGTTCCAAATTTCTAGTTCAATTTCCTGCCGGGATTCTCAATACACAGCAGCAGGGTCAACTATTAATCAACATTTAATCATCATAGCAAGGAGTTGGGCGGCATGGACTCACAGCAATCATCTCTGAGAGAAACCACTTTGCAATATATTTCAGCTTGAGGATGAGTCACCAAAACATACATTTGCTGGTGGAGTTTTACAAAAAGCCTGACCATTAAACAGTAGAAGCCATGTCCACAGGAGCCCACTGAAGTGAAAATCCAGTTTTTCTCCACAGAGAAAACAGGCTCAAGAAGAACATTTCAAAAAAAGAGAACATTTCCTTCTTTTAGACTCATTCTAAATTAAGAAAAAGACAAGAATCTTCATATGTACTGTTCTGTTTAAGAATAAACAGAATAAAGGAAGGTAAGAACTGAGTTGATTATATGATATTTGTGTTTAAATCATGTGTCATTATATTTAAGAGGGGGTTGTTAGTACCTTTATTTCCTATATGCATCAGTCTCTTTTTACTGTTATAACAAATCACCAAAAAGCAAGTGGGAGCCAGAGATCTGAGAATCTCTTGTGAGGTTGACCATATGCAATATAGCAAGTAAGGGGGATTTCTTTCTACCATCTCTTTGAGGGCAAATATTTTTATCACTGTTTTGCTTTGTTCTGATTAATGGTATTGCTCTATTCAATCTTCTGTTTTGATAAGTTCTATAATGTTCTGTATTTCCTTTGATTTTGCTATACCTGATTGAAAGAACAACTATTGTGAAGAAAACAAGATCTACTATGGTACCTATTACTGTTATCCTGGTAACCTGCTGTGAATTTCTGTACCAATTTCACTACACTGTCTCAATGTAGTGAAATTGTTCCATTTCTGTTTTATTTTACTACCTTCAAAATAATTTTTTTTTAAAAAAAAAAGCAGCGCTAATTTCTTCTCTTACAGTTCTAGAGATTAGAAGTCCACCATCAATATCCCTAAGCCAACGTCAGCTAGTCTCCCCTGGAAGTGCTAAGGGAGAATCCACTCCTGGCCCGGTCAGTCTCCCTGGCTCCCCGGCTCCACCTGGCCCCACCTTGTCTGCCACACATGCGCAGTTGTGGTTACCTGGTCTTCTGAAGTCTGATTCCGACCCTCCTGCCACTCCCTCCTAAGGGTCCTTGTGACTGCATTGGCTCCACACAGCTAATCCAGGGTGATCTTCCTGGTTTTAAGATCCTTAATCACATCTGTGAAGTCCCTTTGGTCATGTGTTGTCACAGGTCCCAGGGATCAGGACGTGGAAAACTTGAAGGTCGAGCAAGCATTGTTCCACTTGTCACAAGGAGGACAACAAGATTCTCTGGTTACAGTTAGATAATATTTTAGAAAATGTAGTTAATAAAAGTATGCTGAGACCTTTTATATGTGATAATTATACTCTTCTTCTAATGGCTCCATCAATCTTCCTGACAGAGAGGAAAACTTAAAATCAGCATTTGTCACATAGTTACAATAATAATTTTCTGTGGTATTAGAGATTGAACCTAGGGTCTTTATACTGAGCTACATCCCCAGCCACCAGTTTTTTGGCATTTTCTATTTTGAGACAGACTCACTAAGTCTCTAAATTGCCTGGGCTATGTCAAACTTACAATCCTCCTGTCTCTGCCTCCCAGCATGCTGGTATTACAGGCATGTGTCACCACACCCAGTATATTGATTAAATTGAATCTTCTTGGCTTAATTAGTGGTTAATTTATTTTCTTCTAGAGACTCAGAATTTCCAACCACCATCCATAATGAAAATTTCCAACCAGCACCCTTTCTTAGTCTGAAGAGATGTTACCTACGAGGGAGGATGCACCTCCAGGTCAAAACACAGCTGCCTCAGGCCTTTACCTCTGGGATTCAGTTAGAACTAAGAAGTGACAACGGGAGCCCCTGAGTCTCCAAAACAGGAAGTACTGAAGACCCCCCACTTAGCATCCTGCAGGTCCCTTCCTGGAAGATCCCATCAGGCTTTACGCAGAGCTACACTGCCTGGCCTTAAGGCCTCTTCCTAATTAACGTGATTATCTGATTTCCTACGTACAGACGTGGCGGATGATAGAAGGATCAAGTGAGAAGCTGGGCTCAGGGAGTGAAACATTTTATTAGAGGTGGACACAATGACCACAGCAACAGTAAAAGCCTCCCTTCCGATCAAGGAATATTAATATGGACAGACACATGGGTGCATGTGCACGTGCGTGCAGACACGCACACACACACACACACGCACAGAGCAGGCACACCTCTTGAAACTTGATGCCAGTAGATAAAAGAGGACACATGCCTCTTGTGAGTCCCCTGAACAAGTGAAATAATTGCTATTCGGAAGTCTGCTTTCATTTTCTCCCTTTTTATAAAAAATATTTAATTGACTCTACTTTTAAAAAAAGCATTTGGGTTATTTTAGGCAGAGCTTCACTAAAAATTAAGGAAAGAATGTTTTCCTTTTCTGCTTGAAAGGATAAGGACTCAACCATCCAGAAAACTGTGTCCCCGAGGTTACTTACTCTCTGTTAATCCTGGTAGGTATGCTGTTTTTTAAAAAAATTAGATTTATATTAATTTGATTCTATTCATTTTTTGACAACTCTATGCCAGTCAAAATAACTAAAATTTTACCTTCGTATAACCCAAAATGAAAGTGTTTATGAAGCAAACTAATAACGTACAACACCATAGAGGCGCATGTGGTCTGATTATCAAAAAACATAATTAGAACCTTTTGAAATAGGGAAAAAAGATGGTGGATTTTTAGCCAACACTATACAGAAGCTCCCTTGAGAGAAACAACACATGATGTAATAAAATGCTTTGCAGAGGTCCGGACACAGGGAGAGGGATCCTCTTGACCTAGGAAGAAACTAAAGGGAAAAGAGCTGGTCAGACGTGCCATGCCACTGTACGTTGCAGAAGCTGAGATTAGCAGCCACAGCGTCTCCAGCTGCCTGAGTTCGTGCTGTGGCCACTGCGTCTAGCCAGAGCGACCCAAGCTCGCAGCAACAACCCGCTGCGACTGGCTGAAACAGCCCGAACACACTGGAGCACCCAAAACCGCAGCGCTACAACTAACCAGTCGCACCGAGCACCAAGATTGGCAAGCCCAACGGAGAACAGAGCCAGCAAGGGACCTCCATTAAACCACAGTGAGTGCTGGGAGTCAGGGCGTGAAGGGAAGAGCATGACCAAAGGGACCACATGTTGGAATCGGGCAGGAGGAGTCTGAACTAGGAACAACAGTGACTTCATCTGGTTGTTCCCTTCCCAGAGCAGATTGGTGGGATCTGCTTGGCCTGGACCTCCTATAAGCCCTGACCCCTGGCCAGGCCCTATAAGCCATCCCAAACTGATTCCCTATGCCTAGCACACACTAACCTGGTGAAGGCCCCTGAAGTTTGACTGGCCCAGTGGGAAGGGGCAAACATACGCAGCCGCTGCTTACACCTCAGTGGCAAGAGCAAACAGGAGAGGGCAGAAATCCCTCGCCAGCATGCTTCAGAAGAACTGTAACCAACAAGGAAAGGGGCTGAGACCTCCACTATACACCTGTATGGAAGAAACCAAAAACATGACAAGAGAAAGAAACAAGAAAAAGTCCCCAGCCCAAAACCCTTAGAACATTGATTCAGGAGAGGGAAATACAAAAGAGACTGAGGGCAGCAAACATGCAACATCAGACACGGCTTCAATGGACATTAAGAGATAACTTTGGGACCTTGTAGATGAGCTCAAAACTGAAATATTAAATCAGGTAAAGCAAGATATAAGTAGATTAATAAAAGAAATGCTAAGCACCTCTCAAGAAGACACAGATGGAAGAAGGGAGGAACACAAAAAAAGGAGAGAAATGGTTGATAAAGAATATAAAGAAAACTTAGAATACATGAAGCAGATTCAAAGAGATTACCAGGAAATTAAAAACTCCACTGAAAGCTGGCAAAACTGTTTAAAAGAAACTAAGGATAGATTATCAAAACTTGAAGACAAGTTTGCAATGTGTGATCATGAAAGAAATGATCTCTTAAAAATAACAAGGAAACAGGCAGTAACAATACAAAGGCTAGAAGATGACAAGAGAATCTATAATTTAAGAATAAGAAATGTACACAAAGAAGCAGGAATACAAACAAAGGAAGTACAAAGGCTATTCATGGAAATAATTAAGAAAAACTTCCTAAGCATAGGAAAAGAAAATGATATTCAGTTATGTGAGGCATACAGAACTCCAGTCACCTACAACCAAAACAGAGATATACCCAGACATATAATAATCAAGATACCAGAAATTCAATATAAAAATTGAATATTAGAATATTAGAAGCTGTCAGAGAAAAGAAACAGATTACCTATAAAGGAAAATCCATCAAGATCACAGCAGAGTTCTCAACACAGATCATCAGATCAAGAAGAGCTTGGAGTGAAGTATTCCAAGCCCTGAAAGAAAATAACCTCCAGCCCAGATTGATGTACCCTGCAAAACTGTCACTAGAAATTAATGCAGAAACAAGATGCTTCCATGACAAAGAAGAACTGGGAGAGTTTGTGACCACCAATCCAACCCTACAGAAAACACTGAAGGACATTCTAGAGAGAGAGAAAAATACCAGGATTTCAGGAACAGTGGCAGAAAGGCCTCAATGAATGGGGCAGGCAGTAGAATGAAGGAGAAAAATAGACAAAAAATGGCAGAAAAATAGCATAAATGAGGCAGAGAAGGTTGGCTATAATCTCTAACATAAATGGCCTTGATACACTAAAAAAAAAATACAGGCAGAGTAGATTAGGAGGTAGGGTCCATTGAGATGCTCTGTGTAGGAACTATAATCAACCTGAGAGAGGGTTTATGGACCAAAAATCAAATATAAGAAAACAATGCTCTATGTGACATGGAGCCAAAGAGAAATAGGGACAACTCAAGCAACACCTGTAGATAGGTTGGAAAGACAGGATACTTATGTGCAGTAGAGAACTACTCAGCTATAATGAAGGAAAACCTTGAGGCTTTTGTAGGTAAAGGAATACAACTTGAGATCAAGTTCAGGAGTGAGAAGGTTCAGAACCACTTAGGTAAAAATCAGGTTGTCCCCCAAATCGAAAAACAGAGGGAGTTGGTGGGAGCCAAAAAGCGCAGCACCCTGTGGGTATATTATTGTTAATAGTATACCAGGATTTAAAACTCACATTACTCAAACCACTCTGCTTAGATGGATTACATTCTGTTTCAGTTTGTCTACTTGTACTAGATTTGAGGGCACAGACAGTTATCCTGAAAATAGCATGATATAGTACGGTAATCATCCTTAATTTCCTATTAACTTAATCTGAAGCTCTGTATAACTTACACTGTTTTACCATGACTGATCTTAATTGAATCTGGTTTGTTGGATCGCTGTTTTGTATAGACAGATTTTATTCAAAGCTGTTATGATTGATAGTATCAAGTCTGAGAGTATAGGCAACCACACTGAAGATGAGAAGATTCACTAGAATATCCACTATGGTTTGATTATTACCTGCCTTTGAAGTTTTATACTGTCTACAATGTTTTGTTTTTACTAATATTGTTATGTACAGCTATATTTAATTATACTGCTATATTCACTTATGCCTGATGATATAGACAATTCTATTGAAGATAACTAGAGACAACACAGTAACCATTATAGATCACCTTGTACTGTGGTTTTATTTAACTTTTTGGTTTCATGTTTTTATAGGAATTTGTTTTGTTTTGTCTTGCTATGTTTTGTTTTTCCCCCTAATACAGAAAGGATAGAAATACATGTAGAGACTCATGCATGTGTAGCTGTTTACAGTCTCACTGTTTGAATGTCTATTTTGTATGCTTTAATTTTGTAACTTGAGCAACAATTTCTAAGTGAACAATATGTAATTTATCAACTAGCAATTTCTTTCTGTTTATCTTTTTTTTAAAATTCTGTATTATTTCTACCCTTTTCCTGTTTTTTTCTCTTTAAATAAAAAAATGAAAAAAATCTTTTGAAATACTTTTATGCAAATGGAAACTACTGAACACATATTTTTGTGTCATTACTCTTCAGGTGGAAACACCTTACTGTCAGTTTCAGTGTATGTGGCTGAAAATGGTTAAAAAAAAAAAAACACTTCTTTAAATATACTTAAAATTCAAGCTGACTACCTCCAGTTAATTAAATTTATTCTTTTTTTTCCTGTGCATTACATTTTAATTAAATCACTAGAAATGAATAAATAGTTCCAAAACTATTTAAGCAACATGAAAAGATTTTAAAGGCACAATCACCATTTACTACTGCAATTCAAGATATGAATTATATCCAAAAGCCTTCTTTTGTTACACTGGAAAGATCAAATACTATTTTAAATTAAGACATGCAGTCAAATGTATTCAACATCCAACAAAACTTACAAAGACATCACAGATTATCTTCTAATTATTCTAATTTTTCCACCATAGTCTTACCTAAACATACTGAGATAACAATTTTCACTTTCTGAAAATCACAAATAGCAGATGGAACAGCAGGTAGAGACCTGCACATGTGGAATCTGATTTTGCAGACCCTGGGTTTAAATGTGTTTAGGAAAACAACAAAGACCAAGATATACACTCAAAGATGCAGATAGAAACACATCTCTTGGGAGATGTTATGGTTAGTAGTTAGCATTTCTTAATTTAAAATCACCTTAGTGTTTTGCTTCTTTTTTTTCAGAAGAGCAATTGTATCTGATTGGACAAACTATTTTTTAAATTTTGTGTTAAAGAGAATAAAATAAAACAGAATAAAGCCAATCAAAACAAAACAGTGACAGTAATACAGGACTTCAAAACAGGATAATGGGAAATCAACAATGTCTCCCATTATCTTCAAAATTGATGCCCATACCATCAGACATAATAAAATCAAACAAAACAGAACAGAATAAAACCAATCAAACCAGAGCATTGAACAAAACAAAACAACTAAATGAAACAAAATAAAGCAATGAGAACATTATTGATTTTCAAAAACAAGACAGAAGGAAATCCCTCATATTTGCTAAATTGCATATTGTTATCTTCTCAATAGATG
This sequence comes from Hydrochoerus hydrochaeris, assembly GCA_004027455.1. Taxonomy (NCBI): domain Eukaryota; kingdom Metazoa; phylum Chordata; class Mammalia; order Rodentia; family Hydrochaeridae; genus Hydrochoerus; species Hydrochoerus hydrochaeris. The sequence continues at coordinate 63,554 of PVLA01002564.1, read as the reverse complement.
TTGAGACTATTGGCTTTAGGCCTTCAAAGTCAATCAAATTAAGCATTAAGTAGGTTTTATACTTCAGTTGCTAACAATGAGGGGGGTGGTGTAGTGTTCTTGTCTTCCAGCTCATACTGGTTGGCTCATGGGAAGGATGAATTGCCTTCTTGTTTCTCCTCCCAGGACCCACATGGCTTCCACTGAGGACAAACTATTTTTAAAAATTAAAGTTAAATTCAGTCAAACAATTTATTTTTATTCTTTTGGTAATTAAATTGGGTTTCTCCAACAGTTGATAACTAGATAGGATGTGGGAAACACTGTTGATTTATAAATGATTGGTTATTTCAATATTGGTATAAAACCCCAAAAGCACTGATAACATACTATTATATCTGGGGTTGGCTTTGAATTAACCTGAAAGTGGGGATGTTTTATTGTGAGTGAAACCATGAGCTATAAGTTGATAACTGCCGAAGTTGGGTGATGCATACAGAGAGGCTGGTTATAGTCCTCTCTTTTAATATTTTCCATAATAAGGAAGAAAGCAAGCAATTTGTACTGAAGAAGACAGTTGGAAGTAAACAAGACTAATTACTGGTTTTGATAGACAACCCCAGCTCACCTACCATCTTCATGTGAAGTTCAAGGCATTCCAGGATAAAGAGCTATGAGATTTCTACACAGTAGCAATAATTCTGTGATTTTTCTAAGCCAGGAGACCCTTCACTGGGTGATAACTGACCGTGATTCAATACCTAATTCTCAGTGAAAAAGGGCATATATGTTCAAGCACACCTACACCTGCACACTTAACAATGCATAATTATACCTCATCTTGTTCCCAAAAGGTTTTAAGATATTTGTGCACATGTGAAAGAAAACTTAAATAGTTTTGCCGTTAAAAAATTCTCGCCTAAAATAAAACTCCATGAATAATTATTTCACATTTGCATAAAAAGTCAAACACCTTGTCATACGACCCTTTTGTTCAGTTGGCTTACATCACTCAAGCTCCTGAAGAGTGACTCTCCTATTTATGTACAGAATGTTAGATTTGCTTTTGATTGAAATGTGACTAAGGATCAGAAAACTTGCCCTGTTAAGAATTTTTCTTTTCTCCGGTGACATCCTCATTCTCATGTCAGGACTCTTCAAGTTCTTTTTGGAGGTGGAAATGTGGACTTATACCATGTGTCTGCACACACACGTGCAGGTGTACTGACACCTCATGCCCAGAGAGACACGTTCAGCTGGAGACCAGTCTGTACTCCCCTGTGCCAGCTCATCAACATCATTAACAAAAGTCTCTGAGTCATAAAGGTGGTAGCCACTTCCTTGCTCAGCTAGAGCTAAAGGAGCCAATCAGCAAAGATGACTTTAACAATTCATAGGCTAAAAATTTGGAGAAAAATGCTCTCTTCAAGCCAGGATTTTCCTTCACTACTTCCATGTATACACAGTTTGCAGACTGCATCCCATTTAGCTGAGATTGTCCTGTTAGTCTGCAAACAATTAAAACTTGACTGCCTGTATAACACAGCAGGGCAGCAACACTCTGGGCTCTATAGCTCCAGCCTGAGGGACTCAAGGATGAGGGAAACAGTGGGAATTCATTTCAAACCAAATTAACTGGGAATAGGATTCACTGTGGCTCTGAGGCCTATCACTAAGGTCAATTCTCATGACCTGAACTTAGAAACATTTAATTGATCAGCCAGTGGGAGCAATAAAAAGTTCATGAGCATGGTCACTAACAAACAAAGATCCATCCAAAGTCATGTGAAAAGTAGTCTAGAAAATTGTTTTGAAGAATGAGGGTCAGAGATAATTCTCCAAATAATTTCTGAGACACCAAATGTCAGTCCTACCTCCGAATTCTCCATGTTGGCTTTCTTGATTGCCTACTTGATGGATCTGACATGAGCCAGGTGCTTTAGATCAGTCTCTCTCACCTAGGCTGCCTTTACAATCACCTGGACACTCATAAAACTCCTAATGTCCAGCTGGAATGCCAGACCCATTTAATCAAGACCCCTAGTGGTAGAATACAGACAGTAATATTTTTAACTCCCTAGATTATTCCAATATGCACTTAACTTTAAAGGTCAATGATTTAATTATATAATCTATTTTCATTTTTTAAATAGCCATATAAGGTAGGTATTTTCTGTTCCTATACTATATAGAAGAAATACATGCAGGCAGGTTTTGAAATTTACAAGTAGTTTCTGACTTATGTTTACCTGATTCCAAAACTAAGGTTTGAACAAGGGCTTTTGTTAAATCATTTCGGGAAAACAATTATTAAAGTGCCAATTCTTCTGTATCAGACTTAGTGATATAGATGGTCAACAGACTGTAGCAAAAAAATGCACCACCCCCAGCCAGTATACTTCAGTTTCCTTTAGGTGCCAGGAAACTTCCTGTCAGTGCTGCCTAGCCAGCATCAGCTCCACCTGTCTGCCAGTGACACCAAACTGGCACTCAAAACAATCCAGAGTCCTAAGCCTCCACAGGGGATCCAATTGACTGAAACATTTTCAGAAACATTAAAGTAAAGCTTTTGATGGGTTACAGATATCTACTGGTGCTTATATGCACCTACTCAGGCTGGCCCAAGACATTGCCTACCTGCACTAAGAAGACAACAGAAGTTTGTAATATCCTGCTGTAAAAAATCATCCCTAGATATGGCCTAACCTTGGCCATTGGCAATGACAACAGGCCTGCATTTGTAACAGAGATAATTCAAAACTCACAGAACTATATAATATATAAGCTACGATGGGGCTGGAGGTTTAGCTCAGTGCTGTAAGTACCTGGCTTGGCAAGCGTGAGGTCATGGTCCCTGGTACCAAAAAAACAAAAAAGCTACAAAGCTCTGAAAGAATTAGAGAAATAAAAAGACAGCCCTACAGAAACAGCTTATAAATAGCTCCATAAAAGTCGAACTACAAGACCAGCTATACCTGTAGACATCCCCGCACACACATATAAACCAAGTACATAGTAACTACCTCAAAAGCTCTTAAAGTTTATAAAATTCAGCTTTAGAGCCACTTTATTCCAAAGTTAAAAGAGCCCACCCAGACAATTGCTGGAGTTTACCTGGATCAGACAGCTTCTCTGAAGCTCACTGAAGAAATACTGCACTCCAGCCCCTGCTCTAGTCACCCCAGATGCTGACCAGTCCATGCAGTCCTGAAGCCTGAGGCCTCTGCTCACAGGATTGCTCCGTACCTCCATGAATTATTCATATTGTATTGTCCAACTTGGTTTTGCTCCCCACTCTCTTGCTAGCTATGATTTTTGCCTTAGATCTATGGACAGTTGGCTTGAGAAAATAAAAAACAACCAGTAAGGCCCTTTCCCTTATTCTACAATAGACCAAGATTTGACAAGCAGCCAAGACACATTGAACACTCTCCTAGATCAGATTAACTCTTTCACTCCCTTGCTGGAGTAGTATGACAAAACACACAGGTCTAAATCATGTCTGTTCCTAAAAGTGACGTAGGGAGAGACTCTATAATAAGACTGTATAATAATATACTCTATAATAACTCACAAACTCCTGCTGGGAAAACTTTCCAATCTTGGGGACCTTAGCCAGGGCCCATCCAAGGACCACTGATAGCCCTAATGTGAATACTTCTAGTTGGGACTTGCATAATTAATCGACTTACCCAGTTCATCTCAGTGCCCTAAGATACTAAGTCTATCTCCCTTCTGTTGCATTGAGGCTCCACACATCTTCCCTGCCCATCTCTGGCTACACCTCCCACCCAGCTCCTTCTGCACTGCCTCACTGGCCCCTGGGCTCTTCTGGGGTGGCAGCTTTTTCCCCACTGCAGGATCTTTGCCATGTGGTTCCCTCTGCCTATTGGGGCCTCCTGCCTTGTATGCACAGACACATTCCTGATGGGAGGGACCCAAGCACTAATGCCACCTCTTCTAAAAGGTCCTTTCTTGGCTATCTGGGATTTTGTCTCCTTTATAAGGATGCAAATTGCCTTGTGACATTCTCAGCACTGGAACATTATTAGTGTCCAATAAACTAGTTTTGAATAAGTGAGTGAATAACAATCATAAGGCACATCAAGAGGAAAAAATTTCAGTTACAGAAATTAAAGAGATAGAAGTTCAGAGAAGGAAGAGATGGCCTTCTACGACTGACAGAAGATGGTTGAGGTCCCTTCTCTGAGTCATAAGAGGTTACCAGTCTCGCTAGACTTTCAGGAAAGAGTGTGGGCCATATCCCTAGTGGTCCTTCTGCAGGAAGCCATTGGATGTTTGAGAGTCTCTCAACAATGTGCCCGACAGTACTCCAGCACTTACAGGTTCCCTGAGCCCTATTTTATTAAAATGAACTTGATCCTGAAGATCCCAGGAAGGGTGATCCTGAAAAGCCAATCCTTGGTATCTACAGCATTTTCCCTCTCACACTGAACACTTACACCTATTAATAGTTACTGAGCACCTATTTATGCACCAGGCATTAACCATTAGCATCACCATTTCATGGTCACAGGACTGCCATAAAGCTAGTATTCTCAGGAAACTGAGCCCAAAAGTGCTTAAGTGACTGACCATGGCCACTCAAGCTAGGAACTAATGATGCTGGGATTGCAGGGACGGACTCCAGAGCCTGTTCTTTGAACCCCACCCAGCTCTATTCCCATGCAGCCAGTTGATTTTACTTATCAACCACTCTAACCCAAATGAAGCTTGGCAAACATTGAAAAGCAGTTCTTCAGTTTGAAAACCTATTTGGAAAATTATTTAAATCTCTCTTGAGAATGTGGGAGCTCAATTAACGTATAAATCAATGACAACAGCGTGACCTTCACATACACTCTGGTAGGATGCTTTTAGTACATGCTTACTAGGCATACACCTGAATAGGAAGAGATCTTTTCAAAGTATTACCCAGCTTTGAGGTCATATGGTCACTCTGCTGATTTGTTGAATGTCTCAGGGTGCGTCCTTTAACTGCTTGACAAATCCCCCTTCTCCTTGTCAACATGCTGTCTCTGCACCTCTGGTCCACTGCGGCTGGTGTACAACTGCAAGCTAAAATGCCAGCTGAAAGGCTGGCACACAGATTCACACATGCCGGAAGCTCACGTGGTAGAAGCAGGTGCTGCTGTTCCTGAGGTCACACGTGGCACAAAGCCTCAGTCTTTTTTTAACCAAAATGGTGCAGAAGCAGAGGGACACAGCTTCCCTGTGAACTCGAGGTGGTGTTCAGCCTTCTTGTTTGATGTTGGCACATAGTTATAGCTGCCCTACGGTGGCAGTGTGTGTGTGTGTGTGTGTGTGTAAGGGACATGTCTTCTGCTAGCTGTGTGGAATATGCCAACATCAGCACCTGGGTCTGCTGGGCAAGAGCACTGGGTAAGGGGGTCCAGAGCCCACTTCGTGTTTTCCCCACACAGGTTACAGTTTTCACAGAAATCAGATATGTTCCAAGCTGCTGCTCATCTCCAAATCCTTTTTCTGATAAAATGCACATAAGCATTTAAGAAGGACCCAGAGTGGTGTTTTATAAAGTATTAAAGGACACTACACTGTGGGAAATCTGTGCTTTTTCGATGCTGGGTTTCTTGTAATTTAAACTGTATTTCTTTCTTCTCAACACTTTATAGAAAACCATATATTTGTTTTCAGTAAAGTTCCAGAAAACCACTGAGACATTTTTAATTCCAAATGAAGCATCAAATTATATATACATCAAATATATATATATTTATATTTATATGTGTGTGTGTGTATAATGTACATACATATTTTTTCTAGGTGCTAGTTGTAACAAAGCCATCACAGTATAATTCTTTTGGAGACATTCCTGAATGCTTCTGATCAGAATGCTAGTGATAGGCAGAGCCAAGTCTTTTTATTGAGCAAGAATTTTCATATATGCCTTGAGATGTTATGATTCACCGAGAAGAAAGCCTAGGATGACAAAAGGCATCAGATCCTGAATGTAATCATCTCACTAGGTGATTGTTACACCTAGTGATTGTTTTAGAAAATTATTTTGCATAACTACTCAAGATGAACATATCTATACTCTATACCTCAGCAATCTTCATGCCATTGAACCAGAATTTTCCAAGTTGGAGCCCAAGCATTGTAATTCTATCAGATGCTTCAGATATGCATGAATGTCCATGGAAGCCCTATTTGTAATAGTGAAAAAGTAGAAAAAACCATGATATCTATCAACAGTACAGAGAATACATTGAGGGCCAGTCACATAGTACGGCTCTGAGAATTGAAACATGAAATTACTGCTACCTGCAGCAATATGGGTAAATCCCACATACCCAGTATGGTGTGAAAGAAGCCAGGCACACAAAGAAGCCAGACATTGATTAAGTCTATTGACTTCGGTTATATAATTGATTTTCAATGGGTTCTACTTCACAACAAAAATGACTTTTTAAAAGAATGGAAAACTAAAGTCAATAGATGATAAATATTCTCAAAGCACTTGAGGGAAAAATCTGGCTTCATCTTCATCCTGTTTCTCATTCTGACTTTAGAATATGAGGCCAGAAGCCAAAGGCAAACAAGTCTTTCCAAGAGCTTCTGTAACTGCTCTAAATCAAATCAGCTCAAGAGTTCTGATTCTACTTGTGAGACGTACTTAGAATTGAACTTTGGAGTTCCAATTCCACGTGATCCACTTCCTAAAGACTTTCTACCTGATGAATAAATTGCATGCCAGGAAAGCGTCAAAATGCTATCAAGTTTAATTATGCAATTTCTGTCTATAAATGACATACCTGCTGTACCCGGTGAGACCCACCCATGCACTAATAGGATGTGACAACCCCATCAGCAACAAAACCTCCCCCGCCTTCAGTTCTTCTCAAAGGTGAGACCTGCTACTTGGGAGGCTCTGACAGTGGGAATGCAGTGGGATCCCAAACTAGGGACAGGATGATATGACCTCCCGGGCTGGTCTAAAGACTATTCTGTGCTCCTGAGTCACCGGGAGCGATGCGAGGGGTGAGGAAGTGAGTGGAACTCAGCACCTTTGCACATTTTGTACCAAATGTCACTCTGTTGGCGTTTATTGTAGGACAAAAAGCTTTAAAACTTTGTTTTATTTTTGCTAAGGTTACATACAGTGTATTTCTATCCACGAACCAGGAAACCATTGCCTCCCCTCCATAACCTTTCCGTGCTGAGGGTTCCTTACATTTGAGCATCCCTTTTGCTACAACCTATAAAGCAAAGGGTAAAACAACCCTTTGCTCTTGATTCTCACTGTCTTTTCCCCTTTTTGACCGAAAAGAAAATGATACTGATTTACCATTGATATGATGTGATATTGATATGATACTGACTCTTCATAGAAATAAAAAAAAATCTTTTAATTATGGCTGTAAATATATTCTTTTCCAATGTAGTTGGAGCAGAAGAAATATATATTAAGCCAGAAATAACAACCAAGAATACCCCCCAACTTCTCTGAACCACACGTTTTAGTACCTTGTTCAATTTCTATTGCCTGCAGTACAGAGGAACATGCTGGGGAAAAAAAAAAGAGTCTCGTCAGCAAATACAGCCTGGGATAAAGTAATAGAACTGAGATTTTTACCTCATTTATTTCTAGTACTCTCCAAATAACTCTCCTATATAGCACAAAAGCACAAGCTGTAGTCAAGGCTACCTTATTTCATTGGTGCTAATTCTTCTGAAAGTATTTTGCTAACAGTTCTTTTGAAATTGTTTTACTGTAAAAGAGGTCCTTTGGATTGTGAGTATTGGGAGAAATACTGGTGGGTTTCTATGGACCTGGTTTTATGAACTTGGTTCAAAGAAAGGGCATGTTCTTTGCTCTGTTTAATACACTGATATTCAAAAAGAAAGGAAGATATGTCAAGAGTAATAAAAGAAAAAAAAACAAGGACTGGAAAATTCTCTAAACCTCTCAGTCTCAAAGTGTGACAGCTGAGTGACAGCCACTGGACTTCTTAGAAATATAAAGTCCAAATTCACCCCATACTCATCAAGTCAGAATCTCTCAATGTCCTCAGGAACTTTCAAGTCCAGCTCCATTATCACTTTCTTTTCTTCCTGTAAAAATAGCCACTAACACTCTTGGATTTCTTGCTGATCATTATTTGGGGGTATTTGTGTGAACAGATTCTGTCCTCTTCATTCTAAAGAGTGTAATTTCACATTAGTACAAAATAACCTCGTCCCCTCTTCCTGTGTGTCATTAGGCTACCCAGTGTCAACTGGGTTACTTCATCCACTCCCTGAGCTGGTCTCCCCTTGGCTGATAGAAGAAAAAAGAAAATTACCCAGCACAATTTTCCTTCATGAAGGAGTTTATCTCCCATCTTTAATCAATGACTCCTTTCTTCCGGAAGCTCTTATCAGTTCAAACAGGAGCCCCTGAGTCTCTGTGAGACGGTCCGTGTTTCTAGATGGTTGGGGTCTCGAAACCAAACTAAAAGAGGGCTTGAATGACTCTATTCTAGATGTACTTTGTCTTCATAAAACCATTTTGGGATGCTGTTTGAAGGTAAATTTAATAAATAAAGAAATACTACCTGACAATAGATGATTCTCTCTCTCTCTCTCTCTCTCTCTCTCTCTCTCTCTCTCTCTCTCTCCCTCCCTCACTCCCTCCTAACTAGCACTTCTATCTTTATTCCATTTCATCACAGAGCTATCAGTTACTGGATAGAGGACTGATTTCCATAAGGAGGATTACAATGTTGAGAAAGACTTCACCAAAAAAATGCTAACTTTCCTCAAACATGTCGGATGACTGTAAGAAGAAAAGGCGACCCCAAACATTCATGAAACCAAACACTGCTTTAGGGAACTCTAGGTGATCCTCCCATTATGCTAGTGGATTTTTTTTTTCAATGAGTAGCATGTGCCTGACCTAGAGGTCAGCTGGGCAGGGTTTCATTACCAGCTTTGTCAGAGGAAGGATGAAATGAACCTCGACAAGAGTCCTGACCCACAGAGCCCTTGGCTCCTCACCTACAAAATAATGGGTCAGGTGCAAAGCTCCATGGCAGTGCTGGCTTCATTTTGCTTTGCTTTGCCTCACTTTGCTTTGCTTCTTCCTGTCCTCTCTTCTCTTCCTCTTCCTCCTCCTCTCCTCTCCCCTCTCCTTCCTTCCTCCTCTCTTTCCTATCTTTTCCCCTCACCTCT
>PVLA01002564.1:0-54280 GCA_004027455.1 Hydrochoerus hydrochaeris | reverse complement strand
CCACTGAGCAAATGCTCAGCACCGTTCCAGATTCTTAAGAATCTACAAAACATTTAATTGCTATTAGGGTATGTGTGGACAGCCCAAATGGCCATGGATGGGTGAGTGAATAAACCAATGCAGTTCAGTCAAAAAGGAATGAAGTGCTAAAACGTGAATGAATCTTGAAAGCAGTATGCTAAGTGAAAGTAACTTATCTTTAAAAAAAAATCATACCGAAGTTCCATCCCAAGACAGAGAAAATCTATAAAGAGAATGTCCAGGGCTGGAGGCATGGGAAGTTGGAAGGTAAAGACATGACAGGTCAATCTGTCAGGTTTCTTGGGGGACATGTTTAAAAACTGACTATGGTAATGGTCATACAGATCTGTGAGTACTAAAAACCTCTGACTTGTGGACTGTTATTGAGCAATGGTGTGCTGTGTGAATTATATCTCAACAATGCTTTAGAGAGAGTCCATAAAAGTCAAATTTTCTTAAGGTGTTAAATTTCTGATGGAAAACAAACCCATGGCGTTGGACAAAGAATATCTCTATGAAACTGATGAGAATTAGTTATTTATGTAAAGCAAGCCTCACAGGGTCTAACACCATGTCCACAAAATAAAATAGAGTGGAAAATCGACCCCAGGTCTTTGGGCCTAGAAAGAGGATGATGCCGACAGAATTTGGGTGGAAAAGGAGAACAATGAGTCACTCCAGAATGAGGAGCCCCCAGGGTCAGAGCATGAACCCAACAGCAGGTGAAGACAGGGAGAGGAGAGACACAAACACTGGCAGGTAACCTGGCAACAGGGGCAGGGAGGGCCAGGGCACCCTGGGAGTAAGGGCAGGAAGCAGTGACCGGAGCAATTACTGGATCACCCACCTGGCACCGCCACCTGCTGGCTGAAGGGCTTTTTCAGGTCATAGGATCACAGCTGGCACTCAGCAAGATGCTCTCAGCTCACAGCAAGATCTGAAAAGTGGTAAGTCAAAAAGCAGCACCCAGCAGAAATGCTCGCTTCCTCTGAGGAAAAGTGTATGAAGTGACACTGTCCCGCTGGGCTACCGTGATTCTCAGTAGGATGGAGCCGGATGATAATGTGAGAACAGGGCCCTCCCCCACACTCCTCAAAGGCCCAGGGACAGCCAGTGGACCCATAAACACTAGCAGAACATGACTCCCAGGGTTTTCAGGGGAAGGGTGACGGGGGTTGAGAGGAGTTGCCAGGCTGGCCAAAACCTCTGGTCTTTAGGTTAACAAATGAGAACTCTGGAGGCTCCCTGGTCCAGTCAGCTCAAGGCGGAGTCCAGGACCAAGTGGGATCAGCTAGAAACTTTTTAGAAATGTATATTCCTGCTGAATCAGAAATTCTGTTTGTGGGATACAGCAAACTGAATGCACTGAAGTTAAAAAACCACTGGTTATGTCATGTCCTACCTTAGTGACCCTCTTACTGAGCACCTGAGAACTGAAGCTTGTAGTCTTTCTCAGGAATGCTGGGGAGGGGGAGGGTTGGTAGGAACTGTCGCAGAGAGAAATGCTCAAGGGATGTCCACCAAGGACAGAAACTGCTTGAGTTTGTCCAGAGATCCACTCAGGCACGCAGGACCCTCTGGTGACTCACATTGTGAGCAGGATTCAGAGGTGAACTGAGTTCTCAGCAAAGCACACTCCTTGTCTCGGCAGCCCCCTCCTACCCCATATTTTCCACAAGATAAGAATTCCCCAAGAGTCCCTGACACCTGAATAGTACTCTTCAGTTTATGAAGTCCACCCACAGATGTGCTTATCTATTGCACAAAATGCAAGGCTCCAATTGGACAGGATTCTCCCAGCACACAACTGGTTTGCCAGCTGAGTCATTGTTCCCAGTGGCACTAACGCTGTCCTCAGCAAGCACAGGATATCATGAAAGAGATAAGATAGGACAAGGAATCTTGCAGGTCCCCAGACATCTAAAGACACCCAAGATCTATGCTAGATACCTCAAGGGCTCTGTCCAACAAGGTGCAAGACAGCCAGAGAATTTGACTACTGATGTGTATTAACATCTTCCTGACTGATGTCCCCTGTCTTCTTTCCATCCCTGTGGAAAGAGCCCACTTCCTTTGGTCCCTGCAGATGACCTTATCACCCTTCTCTGCCTGCAGCAGGTATCAAACTGTGGGCTTTGTGCTTTCACAGAAGCCTGTCAGTGGTCTCCGGTTTGTTGTTTCTTACATCTGGCACCAAAACCTGGGAGACAGAGAGAAGAAAAGTTCCCTCTCTGGGGAGATCTCAAGTACCCTCCCAAGACTCCTCTTCTTTGGTTGAGACCACTTGTTGACACTGGTCCATCAGACCTTGGCTTCTACAGCTCCTGCTGCTTCCACCATGCCAGACCTCTTTGGGCGTTTCATTGGGTATGTACCTCCCTCTGTCTCTCTCCTCTTTCTTCCCTTTTGCACCCCTTTTATTTTCCCCCTGTAAAGTCAGAGAGAGGCTTGCCCTGATTTCCATGCTTTTTTAAACGCCTGCACTGGTCTCCAAAAGCACTCCCAGTAAGACCGATTCCCTTTATCACCTGCAAAGATGCTTGCCTTGATTAGTCACTCAGTTTTCCCAGATTTGGGTCCTGCATAGAGACATCCACCACAAGACTTGCCTACACCCTTCTTTGTACTCCAGTGGGGAACTGTCCCTCCTCCATCTCCAACTCATTTTCTCTGATTTACCTCCTGCAGAATCTCAAACTTCTCCATTTCTCTCCTGACCTCCTTACCTGAAACCTAAATGACTTTTTTTTCTGTAACATAGAGGGTGACTACACTGTGAGTTGGACCATAAATCTTTGTGGCCCATCCATGGTACATTGGATATTTCCATCTCGTGAGGTCTGGATAATTACTGCCATAAGCTAAAGAAGTGGTCTGAAGCAGCTTGTGTCTGGGCTTCCCTTACACTCTGAAGAATTAGTGCTCTGTGTTCTTCATGCTGTCCCTCCCAAAATCTCCTCCTTATTCTTCTGTCTCCCCCTCTACTTCCCTCCCATGATGATTCCTCCTCATTCAAAGATCCTGCTAACCTCCCTTTCCCTTGGCCTCCTCTTGCTCCCTGTCCCTGCCACAACTGAACAACTTCCTGTGCCCCCTGCCCCTCTGATGACACTCCTGACAGCCAGTACAGCTGAGCCACTCTCTCAGAAGAGCCTCTGGTCAATTTAAACCTGCTCTATCTATGTATCTATCTATCTATCTATCTATCTATCTATCTATCTATCTATCATCCATTGCTTTGCTCTGAATCAAACCCTCCTCCTTACATTTCAACTCCATCTCATACTCAATCCAGATTGCAGTTTGATGCTCCTTCCTCAAGCCCTGCTCCCCAGTTTCCACTTTGGGAGGTGGTGAAAGCCAAGGGAATTGTTTGGGTTCATGTTTCCTTCTCCCTGTCCGACTTGTGGCACATTAGTCTGCAGCTAGGTTCTTCTCACACAGACTCCACCAAATACACCGGGAATTTCAACGCCTTCCACAGCCTTACAATCTCACCTGGGATGAACTAAAGCTCCTTCTTTCTTCTATCTTCTTGCCCTAGGAACAAGAATGCATCTGGGCTTTGGCCCAGGTACCACCGATGACCCCAGATTCCTCGAAGGGAGAGACCCACAGCCATCCCCCGGGACAACCCAGACTCTTAAGGAGCCATAACTGTCTGGTCACTTGCTTGGTTGAAGGGCTCTGAAAGGCAGCACACAGGGCAATTCATTAAGACAGACTTAAGGAAACCACCCAGATAAAAGATGAAAATCTAGCTCAGTTTATGTCTCACCTGGCTGCTACTTTGGGGCCAGTTAGGTCAATGAGATTTTTCCCCCATTCCTTTTTAGTCATTCCTACCTGCCCCAGCCAAATTATCTGCCATTCTTACCGTTCTCAGCCTTCCTCCTTTTTCTCTAACCATTCTCTTCTCTTCATCTCTGGCCTCTCCCAAAGCCCCCAATCCTAAGGTCTAGGACACCTCTGTCCCTTCCCTGCCTCTCAGTCAAGCACCTCTCACCATCCTGTTTCAGCCGGATCACCCCTAGCCCCCAATATCCAGTCCATCAATATCCCGTCCCCCATCAGGCTCTGGGAGGGCTGAAGCCAGTATCTCTCACCTTCTTCAACATGGTCTCCTGGTCCTATCAACTCTCCATATAACACTCCCATTCTCTCAGTTCTGAAGACCGGTGATACACACAGATTGGTCCAGGACCAATTAACCAAATAGTCCTTCCTACCCCTCCTCTGGTGCCCAACCCATAGATCCCTTTATTGTCTATTTCCCCATTACTACCCACCACTCAGTCCTTGATTTGAAAGATACTCTCTTCACTATCCCCTTAGATCTCCCCTCAAGGCGTCTCTTCACCTTTGTCTGAACAGACCCTGACACTCACCAGTCCCAACAGCTGAGCGGGGCTGTCTTCCTGCAGGCTTCAGAGACAGCCTCCACAATTTTGGATGGACCTTTGTCTGTGATTTGCTCTCCTTCCACCTTCCACCCTAACCCATTCCCACTTCATACAATACGTAGACGATCTTCTTCTCTGCAGCCCCTCTTGGCTCCTCCAGAGACTCTCCCACCCTTACAACAGTCAGACACCAAGGGCTACTGTGTGTCTGCATTCAAAGCTCAAGTCTGGCTGCTAGCTATCTGGGCGTTGTTCCACGGAGCACACTCGAGCCACGCCTTATGACTGTTGCCGGTTTTCTCCGATTCCCATCCCCACTACAAAGTGCCGACTTCTCTCTTTTCTTGCAAGTGGTGGGATACCGGGTTCCTGGCTTTGCCCTCCTTACCCAAACCTTATCCAACCTTGCAAAAGAGGACCCAGCTGAGCCTTCAGATCATGAGACCTTTCCTCACTCTCCCTTTGAAATCCTAAGAGAAGCTCGAAAAACAGCTCCAGCCCTGGCTTTGCCAAACTGTATGAAACCTTTCCGGCTTTATACCATGGAGCACGGCAGTTCCCCAGTCACCATTCTAGCCCAGGGGTCAAGCCCACACCTAGTCGCTTTCCTGTCCAAACAACTTGGTCTTACCGTCTCAGGTCAGCCAGGCTGCCTCTGAGCAGCTGCTGCTGCAGCTTTAATGCTTACAGAAGCTCTGAAGCCCACACTGTGCTTCTCCCATAACACAGGGTCTCATTTCCTCATCTCATCTCTCTCATCTTATCCGGTCTGCTCCTCGTAGGTTACAGTCATACATACTCTTTAGAGAAAGCCCTACAGTAATGGTTGCCTTGGGTCCTGACTTTGATCCTTTCTCTTATCTCCTGCCAACTCTGTCCCATTCGAAGATGCCAAATCTACATGACCGTCTGTCTCTCATCTACTTGACCACCCTACTCATCCGTGCTCGCATTTGGCTTATTGATGGGATTCCCGGAAGGCTCCCCGTACATTGCCGGCTAAGACGGTGTCTCACATGCCTCTGTTACAGAAGCCTCAGCTCTTCCCTCATCCACTGCCTCAGGCCGAACTGACAGCTCTGACCCATGTTTTCACACTGGCCAGGGATTTAGAGGTTAACATCTACACCAGATTCCAAATATGCATGTCACATGCTTCTCAACCATGCTGCCGCGTGGACACAGAGAGGATTTCTCAGCTCTTGGGGATCCTTGTGCCCGATACTTTAAGGCCCTTCCCCAGGCAGTTAGTCTTCCAACACGAGCAGCTGCACTTTGTCACAGAGGACCCAGAAGACTCTCAGACTCCATAACCATTGAAGATTCCTTTGCAGCTAAAACCGCAAAGGCGCAGCTAATTTCTCCCACCAAATTACAAAAGGCCAATACTTTGTCCCTTGCCACTTCACCCTGCCTACTCCCCCTCTGAGGGTCAATAATAACAAAACTGCCTCACAAAAGATGGGTGGTTCCGAGATCTAGAAGATTCCTCCTCCCAGTCACAAGCTCACACTATCCTTTCATCTCTCCATGATCATTTCATGCAGGTTATAAACCCCTAACCTGTCTGCTTGAACATCTTACCTGCTTTCCTTCCTAAAAGACCCTGCTTAAGACTGTTACAGAGAGAACCAAGAAGCAACCATGTGGGCTGGGAGGAGAATGAAGAAGCCTAGGCTCATGGGCTGAAAGACAAGAACTAAACACACACACACACACACACACACACACACGCACACGCACGCACACACACACACACGCACATGCACACGCACCTGCCCACCATACGAAATCAGCTGATTCAGAGGAACACAGGCTGAGATGATAGCTACTGAAATAAAAAAAAATTTAATGCATGTGTATAATTTGATTGACTTTGCAGACCTAAAGCCAGTGGTCTGAGTATCGATTTAGAGGATAACAATATGCAATTTAGCAACTATGGGGGATTTCCTTCTGTCTTGTTTTTGAAGTCCAATATTTTTCTCACTGCTTGGTTTGGTTCTGCTTTATCATTTTGTTTTCTTCCTTTTAAAATTAAAAAATTTTTAAAAATAAAGAAGATCTCTTTTTCTCAAATACCAAGCCCAAGACTTCTCCCTGACTTCATCCACGTGCCATGAGTACTGAAGTTACGGGGTGACATTTTCACTGGGTGGGTAGAGGTTTTTCCTACCAGTTCAGAAAAAGTCTCAGCAGTTACTATGTCTCTAATTACTGGTATAATTCCCCAATTCAGCCTCTCCACCTCCATTTTGCCATTTAGATAATGGCCCAGTTTTTATCAGTCCAATTATCCTGAATCGCTAGGGATCTGGTGGAATTTACATATTTCCCATGAACCTCAGCCCTTGGATGAAGTAGAAAAAGTTAACGGTTGACTTCGAGTCCATTTATTAAACTAACACTCCAGATGCATAAAGATCGGACTTGCTCTTCCCAACTGCTCTGTTAGGAGTTCTCTGTGTTCTCAGAGAACCTACCAGATACAGTCCATTCAAACTTCTATGCAGGCGCAGCTTCTTTCTTAGGGCAAACTTCAGCCCAGAGACAAGCCTGGGTTAACAAATTGGTTTTGATCAAAGATTTAAACCTCTGATCCCTGCAGGCAAACCGGAAAGGACCTTTCAGAGTCATCCATAGCACCCCAATAGCTGTCCACCTACAAGGACCTCCACAGTGGATTCACCAGTCTAGAGTAGCGTCATGCTCAGCTGACCATTTGCCTGACCTTTCTCCTTCGTGGAAGTCACAAGGAATCTCCCCACCTCCCTCAGGCTGACTGAATCCTGGACAACACCTAAATGACCTGACACCGTACATCCTGTCCCTGAACCTGTTTTACCCCATCCTCACTGATCTGACCTGGTTTCACCCTCCGGCTTCAACACTGTATTCTTTCTACACCTGGATAGAAGATCTCCCTGACCAGGGGATCTGTGTAACTTCTCCCCGGAAGAGATTTCATTGTTTGTCTTGTCCCTTGCCCTCCTCCTGCTTGATGACTGATAGGAAGGCCCATGATAGATAAGGCAGACCCCAGGCACCCCCTGTTTCTGCTCTGCCCCCTTGTGTGAGTCCTGCTCTCCGTTCTGTTAGGGCTACCACTCGGCCTCTTCTCCAGGATGGAATCACACAGTCGCGTCAGCCAGTATGATCCTCCTGTTCACGACAGGTGCCCCCTCCGGCCTCCTCACTGGTGCCCAGCTGTCTGTACAGGGCAGTCCCGCCTACCCACTCCTGACTCGGTGCTCTAACTCTCCCTGGCTAAGGACTGTCGGATCTGTGTCCCCATAGCTGTGTGCTTATGAGGCTCCACCCATTCCTCTACAAGTATGGGTCCCCACAAATTTCACTTAGCATCCCCGCAGACAAGAGGGGACTCCATGTGGACATACTGGCCTCCAGGAAACGTAGCCCTCCTTTTCCCCTTGTTGCTGTTAGTAAAAGGGGTATTGTACCAGCCCAAGTGTCATTCCTTACAAGGATTCAATAAGCCTCTACATGGTACAGTTCGCATCTAGTGCAATATGCCTTCTGGGTCACTGCTCGTACACCTTCCTCCTCACCAATGTAGTTTCACATTCATCTTGTTAGCCTCTAACGGTCATGTGATCACCCCAAACCCCTCGTTCAGTTAACCTGTTAGCTTCTTAGCCTCTGCCCAAAGTGTCACTACTCCATTGCTTAACGAATACTCTGGTTTCTGGCCATCACCTCCCCTGTGCAGATACAAATCCATGGAACAGCTGCACTCAGACGCCTACCCAATCTGGCCGCCTCCTCATGCCCATTTACAGTCCTCTGAGTGGTTGGTAATAGTGGTTGGGAGGTTTTTCTTTCACTGGGAAAAACCAAATTGCAGCCACTCCTCAGATTCCTCAAATCCGAAGGTCTTTTCAGCCTCTTACCGGTGCCGTTCTGTTGGGCACATTCAATGTGGGGAAACTAAAGACTGAAAATGTAAATATCTTTTTGGAATTCATAATCAGTTTTGTCTACCCAGCTCAGGTGTCTTCTCCCTCTGGGGGACCTCTACCTATCCGTGCCTTCCCACCAGCTAGACTGGGATCTGCACGGTGGTCTATGGTATCCCCAAAATAGACACAACCCCAGGAAACCAGAGCCTGCCTATGACAGTAAAGGCCCAGATGTGACAGCACAAGGAGATTCTCTTTCCTTGTAGGCCTGGGACTCACTGCTGCAGCAGGAACAGGGAGAACTGGCCTGACAAGCCCTGTCTCATTACCACTGGTCTCAAGACCTACATCAAAGCCTTAAAGAGACCATCGTCACTTTGTAGCCCCAAAACAACTCCCTGACATCAGTAACTCTCCAAAACCGAAGAGGTTTAAACCTCGTAAGAACTGAGGAAGGTGCTCTATGGAGAACAGGGTTGTTTTTACACAAACTAATCCAGCACAGTACAAGATGCAGCTAAAAGGTTTACTGAAAGGATCTCAGGAATTAGACAGCCCGTATCTGCCCCCTGGGCTGATGTCTGGGGAGGGGCCTCGCGGCTCATTCCCTTAGCAGCACTGTTGCTCTGTGTAACACTCCCTCTCTTGCTCAGGCCCTGTCTTTTCAGACTCCTGTCCCAGTTCTTACAAGACCACGTCCAAACAATCAGCAGTCGACAGCTGTTGCTCTCCTTCTCCTGACGTGAAGTGGTTCCCCAAGGTTTTCCTTATCACTAGATTGCCCACTCGGCCTATGTGTCATGCAGGAAGCAGCCCTGAGAACCGGTGCCCATTTCTCTTCTCTCTTCTTCTTTTCTTTTTTGTTTATAACAAACAGGTGGAACTATAAGGCTCAAATCAGACATGACTCTTCCCAGCATCCAACCTGTTTGCCCGCAGAGGCATTGCTCTCAGTGGAGGCTCGGCTTTGCACTGAGGCTGTCCTTGGCAAACACAGGATGTTGTGACACAGATAGGGTAAGGAATCTGGCAGGTCCCCAGACAGCTGGAAGCACCCAAAATTTACACCTCAAGGACTCTGCCCATTGAGGTACAGCACTGTCAGAGAATCTTGACCACTGATGTTTATTAACATCTCCCACCTAATATCTCTTGCATCTTCTAATTGCTACAAAAGAGAAATTTCTCTTTGGTCCCTATAGATGGTCTTATCACTCTCAGTCTGCCTGCACCCAGGTATTAAACCATGTGTCTTGTTGCTTTCACAAAACCCTGTTGAATGCTCTCTGCTTCATTGTTCCTTACTCAAAACTTTGCTGGCATAGGAGCTGTTGCTCTCCCTCTAGAGAAGAGGAGATGGCGGCTGACAGTAATCTTAAGGCTCCCTCAGGATCAGGAAAGAGGGTTACCAGGATCACAACCTGTCCTTTCTCAAAAACCATAGAGACCTGACAACCTGTAAGATGAATGCAGACGCTCCACAATCTCTTCAGAATCTATTAGCAGCCGGTCTACAAGGTACTTCCATTCACCAGCCATCCTGGCTGGGTATGTTTGGATTTCTGTGTGTGTGTGAGCCTTCATTTCAGGGTTCTTGGCTTCAAGAGAGTCCTTTCTCCCTGCCTGAGACCGTACTGACAGGGCTGTGTGGAAATTTGAAGCTCCTCTCCCTAAGCAATCTACAATACTAGACTCTGGAAAACCCTCCACAAGATTATTTGTGTTGTTTGGTAGTAGTGGGATCAAGCGTGGGATGGGTGTTCACTCAATAACTTACAATTCTAGCATTCCACAGTTCTACTGCCTCCAAATATATACGGAGGGAGAGAAAGAGACACCATTATATGATTTAGCTACCTTTGGCAAATCCCATGTATTGTCCCCTCTTTATAATAAATGCTAGTTTGTAAAAGGCTCTGGGTTGACGCCCACTGAACTTTATTCACCCAGCTTCCCCACACTGTCCTTGACCATAGACCACAGATCCGATTCTCAGTCCTCTTCTAGCTCAATGCTTTAAATGTGGGATATAAGGGTCAAATCTTAAGAAGAACCCGAGGGCTCATTTGTTATCCTTGACCTGCCAAATTCCTCATTCTAGTCTCATTAAGCCCATTAAATTGATTATAACTTGGATAGCAGTAGAATTGGCACCTCAGATATTAAAACATTGGCTGATAAAAAGCAGAGGAGGCAAACCAAAGTTATAACTTTCAAATCTTTAGCAAAGACACAAAGGAAAGCACCAATGAAAAGACTAAAACTCCTCAAAAAGTAACACTTTATGAAAGGGTTTTTTTTTCTTTTCTGTATAATACTTTTGGGAAACTGAGAAAGGAAAATAGGTGTGAAATCACTTCTGCATCATAATTACAATAAAAACTTAAGCTATTTTATGAGATCCTTTTACAAATGACAACTCATCTTTGAGCTTAAAGGACTTTCAGTCACCATCTACAGCTTCCATACACACTCTGTAAAGTATTCCCCATCTACACATTTCTCACTTCCAAGCATGGTGACATTTCCAGCTCTTTGTCCCTGAGGAAATGGTTCTTACTCTAGTAGCGATGTCCTGCAGGAGCACAGTGAGACATTAGACAGAACAAATGCAATTATCAGCAATAATTAGACTATAAAAACAAAAATAGAGAGAGTGAATATTAAAGCCATATTCACCCACTGTCACCTCAAAACTGTTTCAAAAACAGAGTAGATGGAATGAGAAATGGGAGACATCTTAGTCTTAGCAACTATACTTTGTAAAACAGAAGAGATGTTCTTTCTCTGCTTGGAGAAGCTGCCCATGAACTCCTCTGAGCTTCGGGCAAAGGTGATTTCTAAGGCAGCTGCACAAAACTTAATGCACTCATTGTCACAAAAGCCTGGGATTACATTACGTTCCTCCTGAATTGGCCACATAATGAGATCGGCTCTAGACAAAAATAAAAAAATGTGTCCTGCTATCTTTAGCTCTTGTTAAGACGAGTCTGTATCCAGCCTTTTAGAACGGTCATAGGGTCCTTGACTGCTTACAGAACAGTACATACTTTCTCTCTCACACTGTCTAAAATTTGGCACTTGAGTTTTAGCATCACCAAAGAAAACGAAGGATCTGGCTGGACATGTGCGTAGTGGGCACCAACAAACACCCACATTCATGTCTGTGGCCCTCGGAGGTAACTGCTCTTGGGGATGGCCCCAAGTCTGGCCATCTTTCTTGGTGAGGCTGTCTCTGATCCACATAAAGACAAAAAGTGAAAACATGTTAGTAATGAAAAACTCAGTTCGGCACTCATCCTTCTGCAGGAGTATTTTGTTAAAAAGTAGTTGGGGTTTGCTTTCATCAGATATGGTGAGATACATAGATGTGGAAATGACCATTATGAGGGAAGAGAGTTTTATGCACAGATTCCTAGAAACAAGAGGCCTGGTGGAGTGTGCTGGGCCACAAGGAAAGCACCAGGGTCAGGCAGGAGACAGAAGAGGATGGGAGGGAAGCACAGGCAAAAGCTTTTACTGTGACTTTGCAGGAAGGAAAGAAAGAAGCAGGGTAAAGAACTTGTGGTCTCTAATTTGAATAATTTCAGCAGGCTTCAGGCTCAGAATTGGTTGTTAGTCTTCCAGTCTGGCAGGAAGAATGCAGGCTTAATGCATGAGCATTAGACAGAGGAGAGATTGCACTGGTTTTCATGGACAGGCATGTTTGCAGGCAAGTCATTTATTAGCTCGAGGAATTAGCTAGCTCTGGGAAGGGCAGTCTCTCTAGCAGGACCTCATATGCAAAAGCATCATAAAATTCAGAAATTTAAAAAATCATGGTTAGCACTGTGGAAATGAGTATGGAGAATCTTCAGAAGACTAGGGTTGGAAGTAAGTTCCATTCAATCCAGCTATTCCCCTCCTGGGTATCTTCCCAGAAAAACTGAAAAGTTCATATCACAGTGATATATGTGCACCCATGTTCATAGCAGCACAATTTGTAATAGCTAAGTCTTGGAAGCAACCAAGAAGCCCATCAACTGCAGGGTGGACGAAAAAGATGTGGTATTTTTATACAATGGAATATTACCCAGCTATAAAAAAGGATGACCTTGAGGCCTCCATAGGTAAATGGAGACAACTTGAGACTATCCTCATTAGTGAAATAAATAAGAATCAAATTTATAAATATCACATTTATTGTCTCTAGTATAAAAAAAAGTAATAAGAAATGTAGGAGTAAAAAAACCCAAAATGTGTAATTACTATTGTAAAAAAGAAAGGAAAGGGAAGCGCTCTAAAAGACATAAATGCAGGTATGTTTAACCATGTAAGATTGATAACCATATTACTAAGTTTTTGTTGGATTGTTGAACAGATCTATTTGCAGTCTCACTGCTTGAATGTCCACTTTGTAGGCTTTAATTTTGTAACTCGAACAACTATGTCTAAGAGGACAATATGTGATGTGTCAACTAGTGATTCCTTATTGTTTATCTTTTTTTTAAATTCTGTATTATTTCTACACTTTTTCTTTCTTTTTTCTTCTTTAAATAAAAGTTTTTAAAAATCCTGGTTAGTACCTGCCAGATGTTTCTTCCCACTGTTCTCATTTTTCCCTCCATCTCCAAGCATCGTGACTAAGAAGCAGAGTTAAAGGTGCCTGCATGTCAGAATCGACCGGGGAATTTCATGAGAATATTACTTCCCTGGTCTCACTCCAGACTCATAGAATTAAGATTTGCAAGATGGAGCCAAATCTACGTGTTATGGTTCATTACCATACAAAGTACTCAAGAACCATACTTCTCGGTGGAAAATGATGGAAAATCTTTAACGAGATATTATCCCCTTGAATGTAGCAATGTACGAACGAAGAGGACCATCATGACCGAGTTTCTGCCAGAAATGGAAGCTTTGTTTAACGTACCAAACTCGGTCCATTTAACTGGGCGACATAGTCCCCAAAACTTTGGTTAAAGATTTTTCTGCATGTGTCTGTGAGGGTGTTTCTGGATGACAGCAGCACTGGAGTGGATAAACTGAGCAAAGCACACTGCCTCTCCCAGTGAGGGCGGAACTCATTCCCTCTGTTAACAGAGCCTGTAATTCTATAGCTGAGGTCCAGGCTGGGGATGCTCCAGTTTTCCGTCCCTCGCTTTCTATGTGGCCTTCTCACGTCAGGCTGTACGGAGTTCTCTTTTCTCTTGGAGGCTTGATGTGCACCAGGTTAGGGCTACACGCTTATGTTTGCAATCCTCTGATTACTGAAGCTCGTATTATGTCCATATAAGTAGGTAATGTAAATCCTCCAATTCTTTCAAATCCACATTTTAATCAAGTTTTAAAATTGTTTTTCACTATCCTAGGTCCTTTGGAATTCTCTCGCTTTTAGAATCAGTTTAGAATCTAACTTTTAGAATCACTTTCTGTAAAACTCCTTCTGGGATTTGGATAGGAAAATGCATTGAGTTCATAGATGAATTTAAAGAGATTTGTCATTTTTATAACACTGAGTCCATCTATAAGCATGGTATAATGTCACTATTTATTTAGGGCTTCATTAATTTCTATAGCCAAGTTTTTCATTTTTCATTGTACAAGTCTTGCACACATATTGTTAAATTTATGTGTAAATATTGAATATCTTGATATCATTAGAAAGATATTAGATTTCAGTTTTCAATTTCTCAGTGGTTGAATATAAAAATGTGATATTTTTATACTAACTTTAATCTTGCAACTTGCTAAAGGCATTTATTAGTTCTAGTAGCTTATTGTGGGTTTCCTAGGATTTCTTTTTCTAGACAATCATGTCATCTCTGAATAAAACCAGTCTTATTTCTTCCTTTCTGATTTCTTCACTAGTAGGATCAGATTGGCTTAGGACCTATGATACTATGTAGTGTCATGACTTCCTTGCTTTGTTGTCAATCTTTGGGGTGACTGTTCTCCTCTGTTTAGTATGTCAACTATAGATTTCCTGTTGATACTTTTCATCTTGATGA
Source organism: Hydrochoerus hydrochaeris (assembly GCA_004027455.1). NCBI lineage: Eukaryota > Metazoa > Chordata > Mammalia > Rodentia > Hydrochaeridae > Hydrochoerus > Hydrochoerus hydrochaeris. Next base: position 39,946 of record PVLA01002564.1, on the reverse strand, counting down.
CAATATTTCCTCCTATTCCTAGTTTCCTGAGAGATATTTTTTGTTTTGTTCTCAGGAATTACTGTGGAATATATGTAATGTTTGCATGAATCTGTAAGATTAGCACACTGTTTTTCATATTTATTCCATTTAATGGTCATGATTATCTATGAAAATCATATAGATTGATCTTTCATGGATTGATTTTTGTACGTTAAACAAATCTTCCATTTCTGGCATAAATTTGGTCATAATGCTTCTCTTTGTACATTGCTGTATGCAGTTGGATATCTCCTTAAAAATTTTTCCATCTTTTTCAAAAGAAGTATGGTTTTTGAGGGCTGTAAATGTCTAATATCTACATTACCTTATTTTGATTCTCACAGAAATCTTGAAATAATATATCCATGCCTCTTAAGGTGGAGGTAAGCCTTCAAAATCCCTGTCAGGCAGACTGTTTATACTTTGTTTCCTCTTTCCATTACTTGTTCTATTAACAATTTTATACAAGAAAACTGAGGCCCGATAAGTAACTTGTCCAAGTGCTATGTCTGGAATTCAGACTGAGGCCCTGTCTGGCTGCTACCCTATTTTTATGATGTCTTTACAGAAAGGTGACTTCTTTCTTTTTATGACGTTCTAGCAATTTGATGCACATTTCATTGCATAGAACAGAAAACCCAATCTATGCTGGCTTATTCAAATGGAAATTTCACTTTTCTCTTATTTAGCAAATTCAGACTTACGGGGCCTATTGCTGCCTGGTAGATTCCCAGTGCTGCCAGGGATCCGGGATCCTTATCTCTTTTCATTCGACCTGTCACCTCATGGGCATGCCATCGCTCGTCTGCTTCCAGCATTGTGACAAGTGCCAGGCAGGAAAAAAGGGAGAGCCAACAGTAAAAGGACATTGCTATGCAAGCTCCCCCTTCAAAGTCTCTCAGTCAGGCACTGCCTAATGCCATCTTTGTTAATGGAGATCTACACTTGTGCCAGTCACCCCACACCCTTACAAGGAAAGCCAGATACAGTGGTTGTAATCGCAGCACCCAGGAGGCTGAGACAGGAAGAACGCTAGGAGTTTGAGGCCAGCCTGGGCTACCTCTTGAGCGGAAGGCCAACATGTGCTATACAGCGAAAATTTGTCTCAAAGGCAAAAATAAACAGAGCTGAAAATATTATAACAGAGCTGAAAACTTTCTGTCACCTAGTGACATCACAACACATCACTTCTACATGTATGGTGATACCCATGGAAACAAACCTCTGTGTCACCAACATATATAAGTACAGCATGGACAATGACGTGTAATATTTGTTCTTGATAATAAATGACTGTCAGTGATTTATGTATTTGCTATACTTTTTATTGATATTTTACAGTGTGCTTCTACTTATGAAAAACTTCACTGTAAAACCACGTGCTGTTATATTGGAAGTGACCTCATCTATCTTGTGTCTTCCAAGTCTCTTGATGGCTTTACGTCACGTCAAGTAACTGACCAACACCATCAAAAGTTGCATATGTCCGCTCTGTGATATCAGCACAAAGTCACCAGAGGATGCATTTCTCTGAGTATTTCCCTATCATTAAGTGATATGTGACTGTAATTAATTACTTCTGCTTACACCACATTGGCCAGAACTATTTCACGTGACCATCTCTAGCTGCAGGTAAGACTAGGAAATGCAGTGTTTCCCCTAAGGCACATTATCCATCTCCTTTAAAGGTTCACTCATGCTCTGGGCAAAATTTGTTCAATCAGTAAGGAAGAAAGGGAGAGTAGAAATTGATCAAGCACCTAGTAATGTCTGCCCTGGTACTGCTCAGGAATGGACTGATTATTAAACAATCGACAGTCTCAGCATATCGATTAGAAATTAGAGTGAAGATCTATTTGGACCATTTCCCACAAGCAACCACATAACAGCCTAGTTCTTAGGTCATATGTGGTTCTGATGGCATTTTAGCCTCTTCAGAGGGTGGCTTATCTTCCCAGTTCACTCTCCCCTAAATGGGGATTCTATAGAGACATTCACACTCCAAATGGTGGAATAATTAAGAGATTTGGTAGTCAAAAGTCCACAGGACCTCAAAAGCAAGGGTAGGTCTGCTGCTAGTTTATACAGCGAAGTTTTATGAGAGCACAGTCCTTTCCACTTGTTTAGTGTCTCTGGGAGTTTTCTATTACTGGCAGTGTCAAATAATTGCACCTGGATCTAGGGCCCACAAAGCTGAAAATATTTATTATGAAGCTTTTTATGGAAACCTTGCCAAACCCTGCTCTGAAGTGGAACCACCCAACAGAACTTCCTACAGTGGTGGAAATGTTCTAACTCAGCAGCATCCAACACAGCGACCACAGGCCATGTGCAGTTGTTAAGCACTTAAAATGTGCCTAGTGGGACAGAGGAACTAAACTGTATTCACCGCAAATAATTTATGCATAAATAGTTTTGTGTTAGTTACTTTCCTTGTTTCTGAGATGCAATGCACAAGCCACAGCCTACAGATGAAGAGATTCATTTTGGCTCTCATTTTGGAAGTTCCAGTCCTGCATGGTCGGATGGCTCCAGGCAGAAGCAGCATGGTAGAAAGGTCTGGAAGGGGAAGCTGCTCACCTTGCAGCAGACAGGAAGCAGAGAAAGAGAGAAGGGAAGATCTGGGGAGAAAGATGTACTCTTATAGGCCATACCGCCAGTGACTCTCCTCTTCTGACCAGTCCCCATTTCCTGGCACCAAACCAGCTCTAGCGCCCCAACTTATTTCCACAAGCCCTGCCTCTGAGTCCATGAGGCTTTGGGGGAGGGAGTGGAGATCCAGCTATAAACCACAAGTTTCATGTGGCTGGTGACTGCTGTCATGGGCAGCGCACTTTAAAATGTCATTGCATGTCAACATTGACAAGGGCCTTCAAACTGACTATCACTCAGACATGGATGCTGGTTTTTAGTGTAGGGATAAACCCTTCAAAGTTTTGCAGTTGAAGAAATATAAACTTGCTAAATTAGCTGTTGGGAGCCGTTGAAGCTGGAGATTGATCACATGTGTGGGGCCAAAGCAAGCAAGCCCAGAAAAAAAAACAGAGAGACCAAAACAAGCTATGCAAGCAAGTTGTTCCAGCACCAAGAAGGCAGGGGGCCCAGGCCTGCCAAGCAATGGGTTGCTAGGCAGAGGGGCTGAAATTGACATCATCTTTCCCAGTAGATAAATAAAGGTGCTACAGGGGTTGAGCAGTTCCTTTTCTCTCATCAGGAGCCTAAGGGCTCCACCTGACCTCAGCTTTGTCTTTTCTTTATTTATCTCATCCTCTCTCGGTCCTTAACCCCAAGGACCTCAGGAGCCACATTTGGGTCGTGGTATTTGGTGCCAGAACACGGACAGGGTAAGAGACTGAGGGCGAGGGGACACTTCTCATGTGTGCACAACTAGGGGGAGAAGTGATTGGTAAAGGTCAATAGTCATCACTGGAGTATAAGTATTGATATTGGCTTCATCAGGTATAAAGAGAGGGGCATTGAAACCCCCTTATTCTCTAGGGCAAGTTATAAGCAGGCCTGAGAGAAACCTCTTCCCCTGAAAAAAAAAAAAAAAAAGAAAGAAAGAAAAAAAGAGATATATTGATAATATCAGCTGTCTAACTGTGGAAAAAACTTATTCAAAAGAATCACAAATGTATACGAAACTGTTTGTTGCATGCTTGATTCCAGTATTTACATTCCTTCTGTGGATCTGGTTTAGACAGGGTCTTAATAATCTTAAGCTTCTTGAGACAATTACAAGGGAACTGGCTCCAGGCACTGTTTCAGGATCAAGTCCCGAGCAGGGAAAAGATGGTGGCATGACCACCACCCTGATAATTTTAACTGAGCCACTGACCATTCAGCAAAACTTTCAACTATCTGTCCAAAGTGTACACAACAGTATCATTGGGCCACTTGATGTAAATTTGAAACTGTTACAAAAAGACAAACTTCCAGCAGGGCCTGGGGCAGCCCTGCCAAAGAATAGGGGTGTGAAGGCTGAGACAGCTTCCCGGAGATGGCCTGGCCCTGCTTGGCCCGGCAGGCTCCTAGTGGTTGGGGAGTAATATGGTCCTGATTTGTGGTTTGCTGATTTCTGTTTACAAAATGCTCTTACAAAAGACAATTTCAAATAACCAATAGAACAACAGCTAACCTTTAAAACTTCTAAAAATTCAACATTTGGCTTTCACTAGCTGATAACAGGCTGGCTCCAGCTTGTCACTGTCTCCCTGTGGCTTTGTAGGGGGTCCTGATTTCTGATAATGTAAATTCTCAAACTCCTTTGTTTTCTCAAAATTGTTTACTACAGGGGTACTTGTTCAAATCTGTAATTAATGTAACTCCACGTTTATTTAGGTCCTTTCTGCTTTTTAAAGTCAATTTTAGTTGTCAATAGACTGACACTACACAGCTTGCTAAATTTCTTGAGTCTGTCTCCAGAAGAAATTGTAAATTTACATACTTGGGAGGAAACTGAAAAACAGCTTAGAGAAAGACTAAGGAAAAAACAAACCAACGGAAATCAGCTGGCCCTCCTCAGATTTTAAAGGGTATTTAATAGACACTGCTGTTCTCTGCTCCTCTATTTCTCCCAGGCCCCCAGGCAGGGGAGGGCACCAAAGCCTCTACTGAGCATGGAGTTTGGCCCAGACAAGGAAGGTAAACAAACAATGTCGCTTGTTTCAAGTGCAAGGAGAAATCAGGGTTATGGTTCAATCTACTCAAAACACAGTTCAAATCTCCCTCGATTATTGTATGGCTCAATCCGTTTATTCTTCCCTTGACAAAAATTGGAAAATCTATAAATAAAGAAACCTAAGGATTCTGGATCTTCTGATACTTATTGGAGAGGTGGAACACGGCTCTGGCCTGCCCAACCCACCCTGATTTTTCCCATTGCCTGTGCACACGCTTTATGAATCAAATTTTACACTGCACCAGTGCTCAGATCCCCAGCAACAGTACAGCCTCCAGCCCAGAGCAGGAGCACAATCTGCATGTCACAGGAGAGCCCAAGGTACCTAAATATAAAATGCAGTTTCCGTTTTCTCTACACCTTACCACAAAAAGTCTTAATAATCTTCAGGTCTAAAAGTAAGCTGAATGTGCTCCCATTTTACATTTCAAAAAAACCAAAGGGAGAGTTTAGCTCATAATAGATTTCATTTGGCAGTGTATACCATTTAAAAAATTTAAATTCTAATAAAGATGTAACTACTGCAGCAGAAAGATAATGCAATCAAATAAAGGCTAAAAAGAGTCCGTTGGAAAGATCTTCATCCTGGACAATAAAAACACTCAGTCAAGAGCTAATGTGGGGTCAAGGGTATGTTCGTGTTTTTCCAGGAAAAGCTAAATGGCCTATCTGGGTGCCAGTATGCGCTGTCCGGCTGTGTTATGGACCCAACCCAGAAAAGGAGCTGGTTTTACCTCTCAAGAAACAGACAGTGAGGCTTTGGAGACCACACCATAACTGATAGAAAAAGATGAAGCCAGAACCAACCTTCATTGATCCAAGATGCCCAGAAAATGCCAGAAGCAACAAAAAATAAAAAAGGTCCAAATAGATGATAGAAGTGCATGCTAACTCCTATGACAAAAATATATATTAACTGTAGATAAGATTTTATCTTTTTCAAATTCTTTGATAAGAGATCTCTGCTAACTGACCTACAACAAATCTGACGAGTCTATTTAAAATTACAAATTCTACAATTACTAAAAAAGTTGTGTAATTCAATGTGGTGACAATCTATTTGAGTGCACTCTGATTGTGAAAGATGTTTGTAAATTTGTGTATCTGTCTGTCTGTTTGTCCAGTCTGTTAAGCTGTTGTTGGAAGTCACTGAGCTAAGTGATTGCTCACACTTGTGGAGCCAATAGCACAAGTGCCCATACCAGAGTGCCCAAGTGGCACAGAGCACCTGAAAATGCCTGAGGGAATGGGGTGCTGGAGGTGGCAGGTGTTTCAACCCTGAGGATATGGGGTGTAAGAAGCGAGCTAGTTCAGCAAAGGGGCGTGAACCAGCCCGCAGGAACTTGGAGAGTTCTTGCGGACACGGACAACTCTGTGTTTGTTTGTACGTTAGTTTGAATCTGTACAGGTCGTCTGCCCGTGTTTGTCCATTGGTACATTTGTCTGTTTGTGAACAGCTGTTCCTTCTTCTTCTTCTTCTTCTTCTTTTTTTTTTTTTTTTTTTGAGCTAAGCAATTTCCCTTTTTCTCTTGCATTTACAAGTTTTCTTTTGCAGTTACAGGATTACAAAACATGCTTCCGCCTGGGTTCCCAGTTAGTCAAAATGATGCCAAAGCCAGTTGTGTAGATGTAATGTACATGGTTGCTTACCCTAACTTGAGAGTCTCTCATTGTTCAAAAATAATGTTAAATGCTATGATTGGAGTTTTCTTAAGAAAAAAATTATTATAAAAATGATTAAACAAAAATCCCTGGGGGTTGGGATTGTTGGACAGGACTTCAGTTGATGAATAAGAAAGTGGCTACCTGGTGACATTTTACCAGCTCTTATTCATTGATTGGAGGCCCCAGTGATCTCCAGAGCCTCATGGGAGACACCCCAACTAAAGTTTCATAAATATTATTGTAATATGTTCATATTGGTCATCATTAGAAGGAATAATACAAAAGGTTTTGATTTAAAAGAATTCCCATACAAAGGTTTTCATATGGTTATGACAAATGGTTGTTGTTACCCTCATGGTGTATTCATATATTCATGCCTCCAGATGTACAGGTCTTTGAAAATGTAAAAACAGATTGTTTATGGTGACAAAGTTTGTTTCAGACTCAGACATCTGCCTCTAACAAATGCTTATTAGATCTACCTCCCACTAAACATCAACAATAGGTAAAATGTTTTATGTATTAGATGGGGATGATGAACCAAAAGGGTGGAATTAGATGTCAAAATGAAAATTCAAGTGTGTTACAAAGTGTCATCATGGGTTTTATGCTACAAATGCATATGACTTGATTTCTGATTTTCTGTGTAAAATATGTACCTGTTTGTTACCATCCTGCACGTATTCAAATGTTAAAACAGCCGTGGTTGATGAAAAATAATGGTTCTATTTTATATTGTAAGATGTTTGATATTTAGATAAGACAATAATGTTTTTAACTACATCGCACTGTTATTAATCTTTCTTCTGGATGTTCAACCACTGAGATATAGAGACCAATAATTAGACAGATGGGCTAAGAGGACAGCCAATATTTTGGCCCTACTCTTCTAAGATCAATGAGGACCCAGGACATAAGAGAACCTCTGCTGTGTCATCCTATAGTTGGTGAGTCCCTGGTCTTCTGATCAAGAAGATTGTGAGACCACTAAGGAAAGTGATCATCAGTGTGGGGTGTGCCTAAGGAGAGTCACCAGGAGAAAAGATCTCCCAAGCTTTCACAAAAACAACTTGTCAATCAATGGCCGAGACTCATCCAAACAGTTGACACTGATGGAAGAACTAAGAGGCGCTGTAGCTGGTTCCAAGGTTCCCGAGGAGACTTAACTGACCTTGATAGATAACAAAAATTGATTGCATTCAAAACAGGTCTCACTTTAGCTTGGTCTTGAACATCCTGCAGAAAATGTGCAACTACTGGAGGTATATAAAACAATGCTCAAGTAATATGTTAAAAAAGAGACTCATATGACTAATACTTTTTGGCAATTGCCAGCTACACTGGTACCTGAGTACTGTCACAGATTAATGCACTGCACAGGGTTTCAATTGCAGAATGCAGGGACTTAAAATCTTTGGAATGCACTTAAAATAAAAAGATCTACAGAGTTCTCTAAAACAGCTCCTCCAGCTTCAACTGACCACCCATCCTGTGCAACAACAAAACAAAAAAGAGGGGTATATTGGGAGACCTTGAAGCTGGAGATTCATCACATGTGTGGGGCTAAAGCAAGCAAGCCCAGAAAAAACAGAGAGCCCAAAAGAAGCTATGTAAACAAGTTGTTCCAGCTCCAAGAAGGCAAGGGGCCCAGGCTTGCCAAGCAATGGGTTGCTAGGCAGAGGGGCTGAAATGGACATCATCTTTTCCAATAGATAAATAAAGGTGCTACAGTGGTTGAGCAGTTCCTTTCCTCTCATCAGGAGAGTAAGGGCTCCCCCTGACCCCAGCTTTGTCTTTTATCTTTCTCATCCTCTCTCAGTCCTTAACCCCAAGGACCTCAGGAGCTGCACTGGGGTCACGGCAATTAGCCAACTTGGAAATGGCTACAGTTTTAGTAAACAGTGAAGTTCAGAGTGCTTGGTCTCCACACCACCATTGGGTTACACTTACCAAGAGCCATGCAAGCTATGTTAGGTTCTTCAGTCATTTCTGCAGAGATGAGGGTCAGCTGTTCCCAGGTTGGCCTTGGCCTGCCTGAGAGGTGAGCCACTGATGGCCTGCTCCTTTCTGTCCTCGTTGTGTTTTCCTGGAGATGGTAAAAGAAGGATTTTGTTGTAGAACACACTCATTGTTTTACCTTAAGCAGCATGTTCATCAGCTTTCCCTCACTATGACAGAATACCTGAGACTAACAACTTAAAGGAGGGAAGATTTACTTTGGCTTCCCATTTGGGACATTTCGTGTTTCCATGGTTACTTAACAGCATTGTTTTCTGGGTCTGAGGTGTGGCAGAGCAAAGCTACTCACCCTATAGGAGCCAGGAAACAAGGAGAGGAGAAGAGAGAGAGGAAAGGGGAGGGGAGGGGAGTGGAGAGGAGGAGAGGAGAGAGTGAGAAAGAGGAAGAGTTGGAGAGGGAGAGAGAATGAGAGTGTTGTGCTGTCAGGCTTCTACCATCTTCTACTCTTGTTCCATCTGGGCCCTCAGCCTACTTACTGCTAAGGCAGGTCTCTCCCTCGGTTTGCTGTCCCACCTGCCAGCCATCTCTGGGGACAGACACCAGCATACACACATGAGTGCAGTTCACCGATTTCCTTGGTGCCTCTCAATCCAATCAAGATGACAACTGAGATTGTCACAGTGTTCTTGAGAAGTGTTTCAATAGCTGTTTCTCCCCTAGACTTTTCACTAGTACCATGTTCTCTCTGGAAAAAAGAAAACCACAAAGCCCAGTGCCTTCCTTTCTCTGAGGAGTAGCAGGACAGTCCTTTACATTGTGACCCCAAGGGACACTAGAATGGGTGCCAGACTAATGCTGCTGAGCATAAGATTTCCAGCCAAATATATGTGATTGTACCCTGAAGGCAAGATTACTTTCTTGCAAGGAATTATCTCAGTAACTGCAAAGAGTGTGTGTGTGTGTGTGTTTGTGTGTGTGTGTGTGTGTGTTTGTGTGTGGTGCACAAGTGCACACATGCCCGTCTGGATCAGTGGCAATGTGTCCTCCCTCTGTCCCCTCTTCCTACCTACCCCAGCCCTTATGCACGTTGGCCTGGAGCCTGATAATTCCATAAAACAAGATGGTGGGAAAGGAAGACAACCCGGACCAACAACTATGTCTGCATGAAAGGAAAACTGGCCCAGCTGATAATGGGGCCACCTGTGCAGGGCTGGCTCTTGTCCTGAGGCTGCCATGTGAAAATGTTGGGGTGGGGGGTCCTTCCCAGGGGAGTCCTGTGATGTCACCTGGGCAAGAATGGCTCTTCTCGTAATGGCAACAAAACACACAGAAAACATGCGGAGAAATGAGCCTCACACTACACAAAGCATGAAGAAAACAGAAGAGCTTTACTGAGACAAATACATGGGGAGCAGATTCCATGTCCTTCCTGACTTCCGGTGGTGCAATGTTTTTACTTCCGGGTGGTTTACTTGCAGGTGGCTGTTCAATAGAAGCCATCCTTGGAGTTTTGTATTCAGTCTTTTCCTGGGATGGCAATGCTGCATGACACTTTGTCATGATGTCAGACGACACAGTGCCCCTCGGCTCCCAGCCTGTCCTACAGTCGTGAGGGGAAAGGACCACGGCTCCACAGGGCTCTGTGCTCCTAAGCTGAGGGATTTAGTAGGTTAAATGTATTAAATGCATTTTCAACTTATGATATCTTCAAATTGCAACATTACACTGGGTTGACTGGGACATAACCCCACTGGAAGTGGTGAAGCATCTGTACAAAGTAATATTTGCTTTACAAAGATTTGCATTTGGTTCATATGAAAGAGACCTCTTAACCCTAGGATCCAAATCAAGCCACATCTGCCACCCTAGCCCAGCTCTCCCTCTGTCAGGCAGCTCACCTGCCAGCCCCTCCATCCCAACACATGCTCCAGGAAGGAAGAGCCTAGGGAGTACTTCAGATGGCCACTTAGTAGCTATGTGACCAGGGATGCCATAGGCAACCTCTCTGGTCTTCGGTTCCATTCTGTCAAATCAAAATAATAGTACCAACTTCCCAGGGAAGCTGTGAAAACAGAATGAAGAAACACCTAGAAGGGAGCATGACCCAGACAGTGGGGCATTGAACATGACCAGCACCCTCACCTTCCACCATGTCCAGTCATCCAGGGTGGTGCTTCAGGGCCTAGTGGGGAGGTGCCCACTTTCATGAGCACTCCGGCCCTCAGGACTCCCTTCTCTTTCCTCCAGGAACCTTGCTTTCTACACTTAGGTCCTGGCAGCCCCAGGTTGCTGGGAAACCAGTTGTGTCTGGTAATCCACTGCTTCTCTGCTCCTTGGGTTCAGGGCTGCATGGCGCTGGCTGTGTGGGTGCTGAACACAGGCAAGGACGTTTGCTATGGCTCGTGTCTTGATTTTCATCTAAAGCCTCAGGCAATCCTAGATGAGTTCTTTTCAGAGGCGGTTGGATCACAATTGCATGGCATGGATTGATTCATGATGCACCACTAGGATCAAGGGCACTTAGGATTTACAGGTGTGAGCGCTACCCACCCTAAGTAGCCTGGATAAGATACAAGGGATAGAAAGAGCTGGAATCACCCATTGTTGTTTTGCTACCTTTGCCCACCATGAATTGTTTCTCCTCTGCCATGCCACTGTGCCTTGGAGCCAGTAATTAAGGACTGAAACCTCTACAAACCGAGAACTAAATAAACCTTTCCCTCTTTAACTTTGGGTGTTGGGTATTTTGTCTCAGCAAGAAGTAAAAGTAACTAAGACAAATTCCAAATGCACAGGGCCCTCAGCCACATGTACTAAAGTCTTCCAACCTCCCCAAACCCCGTACATTCCCACCTCTTGTTTCTGCTGAGCTCCCAAGGGTGGCTCTCCTGGCTGTGACATCTCATGGGCTCGTGTGGAGCAGGTCACCTAGCCAGACACACTGGCAGGTTCTGCCATGCTCCAGTCCGCATCTAATCACGTTTCCATCCTAACATAGACAGAAACATGTGACTGGCCCTTAGCAACAGTCTCCTGGAAAGCTGCTCCTACAGAGAGCTCATTAAGTTAGCTGGGCACACGTGAGGCACAATCTAAAAACAGATCCGTGCTGTCTGCAGCCTCGGCGGCACGTGGCAGCTGACGAAAGGCCAAGGGCAGTTTTGCTCCCAGTATGGGCAAGATGAGGGAGCAGGGATCTGCGAGACTGGCAGCCCCTGGCATGCCCAGGTCCCTGAGTAGAGGGCTGGGCTCCCTCCCTGAGCCAAAGACCCCAGGGTAAGGAGAGACTGGATGTCAGACCCCCACTCTGCAGTCAGCAAGCTGCCCCACCCCCCAGCCTCACACACTGTCCCTCTGAGCCCCTGGTGGCATTTGGAACCCAGGAGAGAGTACCAACTGGAACTGGTTGGGAGAGTTTAAAATAGTAAGAATTTAAACTTTAAAATTAACTTCTATGCAGCAAATGTCAGGCATGTACATGGTGCAAATGTGTCTTGGGTGACACAGTTTTCGCTCTGTAGAAGTTGACAGGGACACAGGATATGCAACACACATTCACAATGCAGTAGAACTCTTAGCATGTGCTCTGACGGAGCAGCAGAGAGCACATCCAGCAGAGAGCAGAGAAGGCAGGAAGAACACAGAGCAGGCAATCAGGGAAGGCTTCCTGGTAGAAGCAGCACTTGCCCGAAACCTTGGCTACCGATTCCCGGCAGCCGCGAGGTATCTTTTCAGTGTTCAGTTGAATTTAACAAGTGCCAGCTTTGTAGGTAAAGAAGAGAACCTGGTTTTCACTACTTTCTAGTTGTTGAGGGGAGCCCGGAAATGTCTCTGCTTCCCGTCACTGGAAAGCCAAGTAGAAGGCTGCTGGGGGGGACTGAGCCCCCAGAGTGTATTTACCCAGAATCCTAAAGACTTGCTCTCTCGTCTGGCTTTCTGTTTTTTAAATACCTTAGCAAGAACAGGCTCCTTTGTTCGCTTTGGTACAGCAGTGGACAAGTAGACCAGGGCAGTCTGTGGTGGCCAGAGCTTCCTTTAAAATGACCATGAAATGCACAACAGTCCCAGCCATACTCACAGAGTGTCACCCTTTAGCAAAAGCAGCACTGGGATTTGCAGGAACCCTTTATTCTGAGGCACTAAGAAGGCCTGAAGGGGACACACATGGAGGCATGTGTCCCCTGGAGCTTGTCTGGAGAGCCAGGCAGAGAAGACAGGGTCTCTAACCCTCAGGTTCTAGCAGGTCATGGGGTGAGATGGAGTGGGTTGGGAAATCACAATGAACACACACACACTCAAATGTGCACACATGCACACTGCCTGAGCAGAATCAGCCAAGAGCACCCAGAGTTTAAAAGCGCAGTCATAAAACACCCAAGTGTGGGAGCAATGGGAGGGGGTAGTGTTATGTCAAACTTGCCTAAGTCCTTGTGGCCCCAACCAGGAAAGGTGTAAAGAGAAGGGGTGACCGTGGGGTCCTTCTGCTATCTTCAGGCACCAGGAGCCCCAGGGCGAGGGCAGACACTCAAAGTCCCTCCTCCTCCCTCACACTGGCTTCGGAAAGAACAGGGCTCTGGTTACTTTTTGCCCTGTGGCGTAGAAAGGTCGGGGACAAGGGAGTCCATGAGAGCTGGAAACGGTGGCAAAGATCTTTGGTGAGAAAATGCTCTGTGAACTGTGAAGCGTGCTATAAATTTTAGGACCTCTTTCTTTTAAGGAAGTTGGCATCAATATTCACTAGAGTTTGAGCAAGCATTCATGGTTCCCGGCTCTTGAGTGGCTGTTTTACTTGCTCCTCCTTTTCCTATTGAAAACTCACGCATTTGTTTATTTTTTCACTCCGTTCATTTGAGACATGTTTATTGAGCAACTATGGTGTGTTAGAAGTGAGCTCACCAAAATGAAGATGACATGAACATATCCTCAAGAAAGTCAACAGTCTGGTAGAAATATTCTAGGGTACCAGTTGTGTCTGAGACACTAGGAGGTCTGAAAGGGAACAGACCACAGGTGGCTCCCTGGGGCAGGGGGAGGGACAGGGTGTGGTGGAATTCTTTATCAACCAGAGACTCAACTATGGCACCCAGGCATACCTCTGCTTTTAGAGCAATGATTCCAATTTGAGAGGACTTTTCACAAGCACCCACAGGAAAATAGATTTGAGCTTTGGGTTTAGAATAAGAGTCTGAAATTTTGTACAATGTTCCCAGGTGGCCTGTGACTGATTGTCCCAACCCCATAGTCCTCATGAGCGACAAACAACATTTAATTACTGTTTCCCAGAAGCCTGGCCAGCTCTGCTTCAGGTGAATGGAGCTGCTCGGGCTGATTAGTGCCATTCTCAACTGCCCAGTGACCCAAATCCCTCCTCACCCTGGGGACTGAGACTCTGTGTTCCAGTGACATCAATTCCAAACCTCGGAATAGCCAGGCCGTTAGCAGAGGAGGAAAGGGAAGAGGAATAGGAGGACAAGGGGTAAGGAGGGAGAGAGAGAGAGAGAGAGAGGGAGAGAGAGAGAGAGAGAGGGAGAGAGAGAGAAAAGGAAACTGAGGTGATGGCTCTGAGGGAGGCTCAGACCTCCTAGGGAGCAGGAGCAGCCGGACAAGGCCGAGCTGCCTCTGTGGCAGAATCTGAGGTGGGACAAACTCGCAAGACCATTCGGTGTGGGTGGCCAGGCAGGGCACAGAGCAAAGCTGCACCAAGGCTCCAGGCTCCTGAGGCATGGGGTCCTGGCCCAGACATTTGCACACTCGGTTCCTCTTCTTTTGCTTGCTATTTCACTCACTCATTGATTTCTTCTACAAAGGAAGTACAGACTTCTGAGCACTGTCCTGGGTGTTTTTTTCCTTGTTGGTAAAATGAGAATAATCAACCTAACATACAGAAATTGTTAGGAGGAGTTGAGATGAGCAGCTAGAGTGATCTACCATATTAGCGCCTAGCTGGTGAGCGTAGCCCTGCTAGGATACAAGCCCTCGAGAACAGGGCATTGGTCCTCTTCGCTCACTTCTGTCTCTTACTATCTGGGGAAGGGAGGGAGGGTCCAAATGTGAGGAAGGAAAAAAAGGCAAAAGGGAAAGAAAAGATCAGGAGAAAGGAAAGGAAGAGTAAATGTGGCCCACTCAATGGCCACCACCACCACTCCTGTCCAGCTCCCAGAGTCCTGCGGACACAGTCACTGCCACAGCAGGCCTCGATCCACGTCACTTATCCCTGGTATCGCTAGGAACAGAAGACTTGGTTATTCACGAAACTTGAGTCAGCTCTAGACCACTGCTAGAAGCAACTAAAATCATTCCTCGACTCAGCTCTACCTGCATGTCTTTCCTCTCGGTGTTCCCCCTCATTTCTGATACCAGGACCTTCTAAACACTCACAAACTGCTTGGGCTCCGCACCTTGAAGAAAAGGAGGGAAGGAGAGAGAGAGAGAGAGAGAGGGAGAGAGAGAGAGAGAGAGATCTGAATTCTCCCACTTTCTCCCTTCAACCCTTTGCAAAGCTGCTATCCAATCCTCCTTAATATCCCCGGGCATCCAGTCTGGAATTAGCTCATGAACACGTCTCACCTTGAGTGAATGCATCTTCCAAGGGTGCTAGGATTGTGACCCCTCCCATGGGCCACAATCCCAATGGAAGGGCCTATTCTTTAAGCCAAAGGCGCAACCACAGAATGATAGTACTGACAGGGACTTCTGCAGATCACTTGGCCCGACCTTTCACCTCCAATGGCAAATTCACATTCTCACGAAAATGTGAAAATGAATACGGAGTCCCTAAACACAGTGACCAACTGAACCCCAGTTTCCCTACAAACCAGGTCATTTGTACTGGCCTTACATTTTTGGCTGGGCAGAGAGCAGCAAAGAAATTTTTTTTCCATCTTATTGCCATCTCAGAACCTTCCAATTTGGCCAGGCACATCCTGTTATCACCTCTAATTTGAAAAGAATTAATTTCCTGACACACAGAGCTCTCCCACAAAGCCACCCATGTGACCTGGGCTTTCAAAATGGAGCACCGAGGGCCAATCTTTGCACAAGGCATGAGACTGCCCCACCCCACCGACTCCTCTCCTGACACACCACTTCCTTTGGACCATAAAAGAAACCGGATATTCTTAGCTTTTAGCTTTTCCTTGGAGCAGAAATGATCAAACTTGGGCAGCAGCCCCTCTCAAAGCAGTTTTGGTGTCTAGGAAGTCAAGGGCCTGTGCTTCTTGTATCTCAGCAGAGCTGCTCAAACTGAGCCAGAGCTGTCACATGGGTTGTCCTGACTGCATGTGTCACCAGCACAACTGTAAATCACAAAGACGAGAGGAGAAGTCGGGGCTTCCTTTCCACAGACTCAGCAGCAGGTACAGGTCGATTAACCCTGAAGGGAATGAAGTATTAGTTCAAGAGATGCCTCGCTGTAAGGACCCGGGAGACAGTGCTAGCAGCGTGTGCTTACGCCATGCCCTGCTGTGAGTTGTGCAGACTTAAATCATCAGAACCTCAGTCAACTGCTGACCCTCCTCAGAACATCCTGTACTAGTCAGCTTCCTGTTGCTGTCACAGATACCTGAAGAGAATCAGGGTCATTTTGGAGGCCCCAGTCCACGGTTGGCTGGCACTGTCGCTTTGGGCCTGCTGTGAAGCAGTGCATCATGGTAGGGAGTCTGTGGAGGAGGAGCACCGTGACCTCATGTGGCAGGAAGCCAAGGGAGGAAGAGGAAGTGGAGGCACTGGGCCCTCTTAGCCCTTTGGTGAGCATGCTCCAGTGACTGAGGAGGTTTACAGTTTCCTCTTAAATCCACCACCTCCTCTAATAGCAGCAAGCTGAAGACTAAGTGTTTAAAGTCAGGCTGTTGGGGAACATTTGATGCCCAAACCCCCGCCCATCCCCTCCAAATATGTTTGTACAGAGTGACAGGGACTTTCTGGTGTCTGGTTAAGGCCTAATGAGCATGGTGTGTGTTTAATTTGGGTATCATGGGATATTTGGTGAGGTCAACAGTTACTTTAATGTGCTATTAAATTATTGCTGACTGTCCTGAGAAAGGTCTTCCAGGAACTCTGCCCTTACCATGGGATAGCCTCTTCCACACTCGAGCCTGGTCTCTCTCAAGGCCTGCAACTCTGCAGCACCATGAGAATGTTCTAGAAGTGCGAGGTACGGAGGGACCGCCAGGTCTTACAGCTCTCATACTAAAGAAACTTGATCGCTGTTTCCAGGCGCTTGACAATGAGCCACACATTTTACATGACATCGCCGATAAAGAGTTATGGAACTAGAAGAAAAGGAACATGAAAAATTCAACCGAGTTTGAAAAGTGAAACCTTTTTTCTCTCCACAAAAAAATTACAAAGTCATTGTCACTTGAAGAGTTGCTTAAAGCAGGGGAGGGAGTGAGATTTCAAGGGCATTTCAAAAGATTATGAGGATTTAGTTTTAAAATAGCATGTTGCCTGAATTTAACATTTGTGACATTTCAGACTTGCTGTAATTTCTTTTCTCGTTCTAAAAACACTTTGTATCTGGTTTTTAGATGTGTATTTTTGAGGGCAGCCCCCACCCCCATGACAGAAGCTTCAGGCCCCACAAAGCTTGGATCTAACCCTGGCAAGAAATCGCTAAGGTGACAGGTTAAATCCAATCACAAAACAACGGCAAGGTCGTTCTGGCAATCTGGATCCCAAACAGCTATTACCAATGACCAAGGCAATTGCGGAGAGAGCTCTGGGCTCATACGTACTAGAGAATTGCACGGCTAAAGGAAAGATTCTCACTTGTGGATGAATAATGTACAGTTCAATAGTTAGGACCTTAAAAAGGAGACACCATCCAATATCAAGTGAACTTTGCTTTCGTTGGGGCCAGGTAGGTCTGGGGTATCCTCGATGGAAACAGAGCCTGTTTCACCTGCGAGGGTGTTTGAGAGAATGATAATTTCCTCTGGCCTCAGCTAAAGGAGGCGAGGAAGACTTATCTCTGGAATAAATCCTCCACCCACTGGCCCACGCCTTGTGAGATGCATGAATGCTTTTATCTCCTGAGTCAACTCTGATAGGTCATTTTTCTTTCCTTGGCATTTTCCCTTTCAAGCTATTCTATATTTGAGGAAATGAGACATCAGCAAAAATCAACTCAACAGCAAGTGCTTCTGTGGGTTGGGAAGGTACTGGTACCACAAGGGCTAAGGTTTCAACGGTTAATCTATTGGATCACTGAGTTTCCGAGCACAGCAGAGCCCTGAAAAATAGCTCCACCCGACCTCTATTTTTTTAAAGTGTTGACTAAGACTTAATAATTAGTATTTTTAAAAATACTGTAAGAGAAAAGAAGAGCCAGGCATGGTGGTGCATACCTGTAACAGGAAGCTGAAGCAGGAAGAACACAAGTTTGAACCCAGCATGAAAAATGTCTAGACTCAATTTTTTTAAAAGAAAAGTAGCTTGTGATTTAAAAAAAAAGCCCACTGCCTTTGTGGCAAGGCACAGAGGCCCAGTTCCAGGGAGTAGTGAGGGGACACACAACAGACAGTAGGCAGAACTGACAGGCATGTGATTCTCCAAGTGGGGTTAGTGGGTCATCTTCCCCAAGACCACCTGGAAACTTCCTGAAAGGCAGAATTCCAGGAAACCCTCATGAGATTCCATGTCAAGGTCTCAGGGCAGGGGGCCTAGAATTGCATGTTTAACAAGGTGCTCAGATGCTTTTCTGACCCAAATCCCTTGTATTAGAATGAGCCAAGTGCCAGCACCCTGAACCGGGAGTACCCTTTTGTGGCCAGGGCCCTAGGGTCTCAGGTTCCTCTGCCCATGGTCTCTTCAGGAAGTCCTCATTTCCTATCTCAGGAGGCTCTTAGCCTCTATGGAACAGATGCATCTGTAAAGGAAGCCAGGTTCCAGGAGCTCCTGTCAGAGGTAAAGTAGGGAGAGAGGCGGGAATTAGCGACTTGGTGCAACCTGCCAGGTGCTGGGAAGGAGGCATGAGTTTCTGGAGACATCTAACCAAGACAGGACCCCAGGTCTCAAATCCTGCGGAGACCAGCTTTGATGGCTTCTGCTCCAGTCACTGCTCAAGGCTTAAAGGATCTGAGGCAGCTCATGGATGTATCTGAGACCCTGTTATGTGTTGGAAAGAAGCATTTCTGGGGTCCACTGCCTGTTGGCTTTAGCCCTTGTCTCGGGGGCTGACCTGGTTCTCACCTGGAGGTAACACACACTTCTGAAATGGGATCTTGATAGAGGATGAGAGGGGTTGGACCCCAGAGCTCCTGGGTGAGAGGATTCTGGCTGCTGTGTGAATAATACAGTTTCCAGGCCCCTGAGTCTGACTTGTGGTGACCCTGGAAATCTGCCTTTTGAGAAGCCTCCAGGCAACTCTGGTGAGGGTGGCCTATTGGCCAACCTTAGAGAGCCACGGCATTGATATTAGTCCCTCCTTTTAGGGTTGTAAAGAGATGCCACAAAAATGCACAGAATGGCCCTTAGCGTGTCACAAAACAGTAAAGCTGTTTCTGTCCTTTTTCTCCTTCTGGTCTATGATTTGGGGAGAAGAGGGGTGAAAAGCTACAGGGCTGAGGCTTTGCTAAGGCCTGGCTTGTAACTGGAGGGGGCTCTTCTTGGACTGAGCACTGGGGTGACTGTCTTCAGCCTACAAAGACTCTAGGTATGGCAGTGTCATCAGAAGGCAGGTAGAAGAATTTTTTTCAGTCTTTTTTGCATGGATCTTCACAGGGGAGGGATAGACAAACACTAGTGGCCCACATTGAACACAGGCACAGGACAGAGACACTGGGTCCCACAAGTAGCAGGGGGGAAGCCAGGCAGGAGGCTGCGGTCTACCAGACACAGCACCAGGTCCTTTCACATCGACTGTGCCACTTACCCTTCACAACAACCTTGTCCAGTAGTTATTGTCAGTATATCTTCATAAGCCAGAAAAACGAATCTCAGAGAAAGACTAAGACTCCCCAACCAGCTAATGGCAGCTGGGTCTAGCCTCAAAGCTACTGTGCTTTGCAATACAGAACTGTGATGTGTTAGGTGCAATACCATGTTTGTTTGTGTGTGTGTGTGTTTTGTTTGTTTGTTTCTTTGTTTTGGTACCAGAAATTGAACTCAGGACCTTGCGCTTGCCAGGCAGGTGCTGTGCCACTGAACTATATCCCTGGCCCCTAGGTGCAAAGTACGAGAGCCTGGAATTCACTAAACTCTAAATCTTCCTTCCCTCTGCTATTCATGTTACCTTTGCAGCCCCTGCAGCAGTGGGTGCTTCCAGATGGCTCCACAACTCGAGGCCAATGCCTAGAGTCTGACTTTAGGCCCCTTTCCCAAGGCTCTACCTTTCCCTGGGACTCACAGTATTGACTCCCATTTCTCAGACCTTTGGCTCAGATCGGAGTCTGAGGAGTAGATCTTGGAACTTCTTGGCCTCTATGGTTGTTTGAGCCAATTCCACGTACATATTTGTATGTCCAGTTGTTTCTCTAATACAGACGGTATAGCACAACTGGCTAAGAGCAGGGCTCTGGAACTAGGCAGAGCTGAGTTCCCAAGAGGGCTCATTCTCCTTTCTGTTCCTTACTACTCATCCTCTTTGACAGTCACTTTCTAGTCCTTCCTAAGGGACATTTTTCTCATTCACACACCATATATATGCAGCAAAACTCAATGGCTGAGACCAAAGACTCAGACTTCTGGGCTCGAACCCTCGTCTCATAAATTCCAACTATATGACCTGGTTATTTAATCTCTCTTTGCCTCAGTTTCTCTTTATTTGAATGAAGATTCTACTAAGTACCTCATAGAGTTTGGCGAAAGTAAGAGACACCAGAGTGGCAGTGAAGAATCCAGAGCGGACCCAGTTTCCCAAGGCAGTCTCTGGCATTTGACTTGGTATATGAACAGCATTCACCAAATGTTAGCTATTGTTCTGGTAATCATTGTTGTTGATGATGATACCTATGCTGAACACAGAGCCTGAGGTGCTGAAGTACAAACGCCAAATCAGTAAAGACTGTGGAAGGCTTAGAAGAATGGAGGCCTGAGCCACATTCTGTGGAGTGCAGAGAATTGGAAACACAAAGGAATAGCAGCCTGGGGTGTTATACCTTCCGCTGATCATTGCACCAGATCATTGTACACAGGGACTGCTGCTTCGTAGCCTGCAGACATTCATGAGATTAATGTGCAGGGTTCGGCATTGATTGTGCTAGATGAGAGCTTAGGCTACATCTCGGCTTGGACAGGCATTTTATGCAGCCCCCAGGAGGCCCATAAGGCTAATGATGTCTGCCAGGTGCATCACCCTGAGTGCTGCTGCCTCCATTTGGTGAACCACAGAATCTGACTACTGTTATTCTAAAGTGGTTAAGGCCATGGCTAACCATCCTCTCCATCCAGACGCCAGGTGAAAGCATCCCAGGAAAGGACTACCCCATGGCAGTGATAAAGGGGAATGAAACTTTTAACCTACTATGTCCGGTCTGAGTTTGTGTTTTCTAAAATCGAAGAATGAATTTTAGGAACAATGGAGGTTAAGAGCAGAATATATTGATTGAGAGAAAGAAAGCTTTCGTCTGAAGAGAGACAGAAAGGGTCCCAAGCAGGTTGTCCAACACTCTATCTTTTTTAGGGAATTTTATAGAGTAAAACCATAGGTGCAAGGTGGGGGAAAACTGGGAATTCACAAGACAGATGGGCATAAGGTGGAACATAACTATAGTTAACCAATAAGATTAACAGTTCAGGTAAACTTTATTATATTAGGGACAAATGGGAAAGCAAGTCACATAGGAAGTGGGCATTTTTAGAGCTGTGACTTTTTTCCTAGGGGGATAAGATAGTGTCTCTAGGGTGACAGGAAACTAATTAGAACCTCAATCTTTAGGATGTGGATGTATTTGATCCTTTGTCTTGAGGCCTGGCCCACAGCAGGAGACCTCTGTTTCCCCCACAGTTGCAAGGTATCTACCCTGTCTCACTGCCTATAATATTTTGAAGCAGCCAGACTGTGGCCCAGAGGCTGATTCCCACACTGAGCCCCCTCCTCAGCCAGAGGATGTAGCTCTGTCTAGAGAAAGTGGGCTTCCCAGAGCATGCGCAGTGAGCCTCGGCTTCAGAGGGCCCCAACATTGCCTTCATAGGGAGAGCAGGAGTCACCGGCAGCAAAAGCACAAAGGCAGAATCTCTGAATATAAGCTTTAAATTCCGACTCCATTACCAATTGCGTGGTCAAGTTTCTGAGTGTGTGTCTCAGAGTCACCTTCCTCCCTCCCTCCCTTCCTTCCTTCCTTCCTTCCTACCTTCCTTCCTTCCTTCCTACCTCCCTTCCTTCCTGCACCCATGCATGACCCAGACCAATCCCCTCAGTCCATGGCACGGCTGGCTCCATCCTCGTCACCGACTGTCACCCACACCAGAGCGGCTGCCCCTGGGAATGCCTCCTCACACCTCACTCTGTGCCCTCAAATCAAAAGCAGGTGGAGAATAAATATTTTAATACGTTCTGTAAATTAAACTTGAAGGAACAATCTAATTCAGCTCAGCCTGGTCAGCATGGCTTTTTCTGTGTTCTCAAACTTTTCCCCACGGGAGGATGAAAGCAGATCCTTCTGGGGGAGGGAATTTGACAGTGACCAAGTGAGATTTCCTGTAAGGTGCTGGGCACTGCGCTAGCTGATCGCGCCACCTGGCCTTTTCAAAAAAGTCTGCCATCTCCACCTCACTGAGGCAGCAACACACACTGAGCAGGCGAAAGATGACGCAAAGCAGGCCAACACTGCCACCTGTTGATCGTCCAGTATGCCGGTTGGACACCAAGCATACACACCAAAAGTTAATCTAAACCTTGTTCACTACTTAGAAAATCCAATACCCTGTATTTTTGCAAAATGTCAATTTTTACATAAATGATACGTAGAACTCAAACTCATCTTTGAGCGTCAGTTCTCTATCCTCAAAGTCACGTTTAGATAACTAAATGCTCATTTCATATGCAAGTTGAGCATCCCTGATCTGAAATTCTTGGGAGCAAAAATATTTTCGATTTCTCATTTTTGGGGGGGATTTTAGAATATTTTTACTTATACATTTAGCTAGTCTGAGAATAGGCACAAGACTAAACACAAGATGTACTTATGCTTTGTATGCAACTTCTACGCATAGTCTGAAGGTAATTTTATACAATGTTTTCATAATTTTGTGCATGAAATAAAGTTTCACGGTGAGGGAATTTTTCACTTGTAGTGTCATGTAGGCACTCCAAAAGTTTGAGACTTTGAAGCATCTCCAACTTTGGATTTTTTGATTACAGGTAACCAATTTGTGTGTGCTATGTGAGAGATTTATATAGGGCCAAAGGAGTAAAGTGCCTCTTGAACTTCAAGTCTGGAGTAGTAAGCTCTGTCTCTCTATCACCACCAAGAAGCTGTAACCCTGGGCAAGTCTCTGCTTCACAGTTTGTCTAATTAGTAGCTGGTAGGGAGCAAAGTGACTTCCAGCTCCAATACTGATTGTTCTAAAACATGGGTCAGCAAAACGTTAGAAGTAAATTGTATGAGTTATCAAAAACTACAATGCTTTTGGCCGGGCGTGGTGGCTCATGCCTGTAATCCCAGCACTCAGGAGGCTGAGGTAGGAGGATCCATTGAGAGTTCGAGACCAGCCTGGGCTACAAAGTGAGCCCAAGGCCAGCCTGAACTGCATAACGAGACCCTGTCTCAAAAAGACAAAAAACAAACAAAATTATAATGCTGAAGCCCTAGTAAGAAAGTTACTAGAAAGAGCTTCTTTACCTCTTTCTCTCATGTGTCATTCTTGCACAACTACAGTTCATTGAAACACAAGGAAAAGTACATCAAACTGGAAAAATCCCTGTGCATCTGTCCACATCCATCTTCATCACAGTGGTCCCTCTCTTACCCTTTGAAACAGAGCAGGATGTGCTCAAGCCAACCTTGACTGCTGCTGCCTCTAGTAACTCAAATCCCCCAGGTAGAGAGGGGATAAGTAATCCCTGGACCATCAGTCAGAGACCTCCAGGAACAGGCCCACCTTTGACAGGCACAAGCAGGAAAGCCTCTTCACCACCTAAACCTCTATGCATGACCCCCAAGGTTTTCAGCCTTGTGACACCAGTGAGCAGTTTGTCCTCACACCCGGTAAGACAAGGTCTTGCAGATAGATAGAGACTGAAGATTAAGAGATTTTGGCTGTGGCTTTACAGTCTCAAGGTCACATCTTAAAATAAAAATGTGTCACACATGTGCTAAAATAAGAAGTCAATTGTAAGTTGCATTAATAAAAGAACCATATATTGTCAAATTTTTCAAATACCACTACTCTAGCACAGCAGTTATTTTTCAAATGTGCTTCCCCTGTTTCACATACTCCTCGGCTGTACCGTCTCAGAATGGGGCTTGTTGTTTTGCCTCAGGCTGCGGTGCACAGTCTAGCTGGTGTGGTTTAACCTCCAAGCTCACCATAGCAAATCTCTTTTCTCAAAGTCCTTCGTTGTGGCACAGTCTGCCTGAGGGAGAGGCTGTTTTCACAGTTTCTGTCTTATCTTTTCACACTTCCCTCAGCCACTCCTGCAGCCCTCAAAGCCAAGATGGGCTGGTAAATGTTAACTACTTGCTCTGGGGGGAAGAGAAGCCTCGAGGTGGTAGCATTTGCTGATGATCCCTGGGCTCTAAAAGTTCCTCCCGTGGCCGATGAATTCTGAAAAACACATACACTTTTCTTATGCTTTTCCGTTTTTGAGATAGGGTCTCTATATTGTCCAGGCTGGCCTGGGACCTGGGCTAAAGTGGTCCTCCAGCCTCAGCCTCACAAGCAGTTGGGGCTATGGTCAAGCACCACTGCACGCAGCTGTGTTAGACCTTTTTATACAGAGCATAAAATATTATTCATAATATAAAACAATATTTTATTAATCTGAAAAAATCCATTTCATACCAAGTTGTATTTTTCACACACACAAAGCCTGGGACAGAATTCACAGTCCCTGCTAACTCCAAACAGCAGCATGGGGGAAGCAGAATCACATATTTTAAACCAGAAGAGTGAGGAAAGGAGAGAAGCCCTGTTTGTGCAGAGCAGGCTAAAAAAGAACTTGGATGGCAGCACTTCTTGAGCTGGAATCTACCAGCCAGTGGAGGCAGCAGCACAGAATGCAGCCCCGGAAGCAGCCTGGCCACCCTACACCTTCAGGAGAATGAGGTGGAAGAGCCAAAGAAGAGACCCAGGGAATCCAGGAAAGATGAAAACCAGCAGCATTTAGAACCAGCCATGGCCACCTGTCGGGGGCGGGGATACTTTGTGCAGGGCTGTCACATAGGGGAGCAGTTTACTGGGAGAGAACAGGTCTTGCACAGGAGTGTGAAGGAGCAAAACGTGGGCCCACTCTGTTGTGCTCAGCCCCCCTCTTCTGTGCTAATCCTCTCTCTGCATTTGCCCAGCTTTGGCTGCCTTCCAACTGATCTACACATGCCGGAGTATGGGACAATCTGCTTCCCCTGAGAATTCTCCTCGGAAAGCAATTTGCATTCTATTAATGGGCTCAGAGATAGAAAAGCCTTCAAGAAATCATCGGTCAGTGCAGGCCTGCGGGGGATGGGAGGCCAGCTGAGGTGGCCAGCAGAGGTGGGCAGTCAGGCAGGCAGGTTGGTGGTCACGTAGAAGGTGACAGTCTTCTCCAGGGGACAGAGTAGATAGCAGTGAATGAGTTTACATTTGACGGTAGTTACCTACAGAATTTAGCACCCTGGAGTGGGCTCTCCTATCCCTGAGCTCTGACCTACTGCTTTTCCTTCTTTACTTTCTTAGATGCCATATTTTCAAAAATGTGTTTTTAATTAAACAGATTAATACATAATTTTGCTTTAGAATCATCTTTTAAACATTACACGATGGAGACATGCTGGGAACGATTTGGAAATGGTGGTAGTTTTTTTCAATCTTGGCAAGGAGCAAATTCATCAAAATTGATGCAACTAATCAAAGAAACTTCTTCGCAATGTGTCCATTAAATTGAAAAGTCAACTGTTAGGAGTCCCACACATTTTTTAATTTGCTTCTTTGGGCATTAATTTTTTAAAAACTGTATTCCCTTATCCCCACCTACCCATCTCACCCTCCTCCCCGCACTTGAACAAATATATTTCAACCTTTTTTCATACACAAATGATCCCTGACTTGTGGTGGTTTGCGTTATGGCTTTTTGGTTTTGGTTTTAACTTTGATTCAGTAGCAACTCTACTTTGATTTTTTAATGTTTTCTGGACTAGTAAAATGCAACGCCATCCTTTCTCTTGATGCTGAGCGCAGAAATGAACCCATTGTACCTGCCTGTCAGCAGACAAACTCAGGAAACAGCCCAACTCCACAGCCTGCTGCATGCTAAGCTGTAAGTTTCAGGAGGCTAGCCGTTTCAAATGCATTTTGAATTTATTATATTATCAACCTAACAATGCTCTTATCAGAAGCCGAGGAGCAACTACATATATTTTGGCTTATATGAGTTCCAGTAAAATTTATGTTGTTTTGAGTGGTTGCACCTTTTTTTAACAGTGAAGATTGAACCTCAAGGCTTTACACTGACCCAAGTTCCCAGCCCTTTTTACTTTTTATTTTGAGACAGCGTTTCATTAAGTTGTCCAGGCTGGCCTTGAAGTTGTGATCATCCTGCCTCAGTTTCCCTGAGTGCTGAGATTACAGGTTCATACCCCATTCTTGCATCTTATTTTTGTGAGTAGCACTGTATTCTGTAGCACTTTCTCTTTCTTACTTCTTTTATTGAGCATTACATTTTCAAGATCTGCCCACAGTGCTATGTCATAGTAATTTGGCTGGGTATAATTATTGCAAAATACTCCCTGCTGTGCCCTACCACGTCTTCTCTGCTCTCCTGGTAAGGGGAGCTGAGTTCATTTTCAGCTCCCTGTCACCACAAGCAACATGGTAACGAGCAATCCCCTTATGAGGAGAGTTTCTTTAAATGCGCAGGAGAGAACTGATGGGTCATAGGCAATGCGCACACTCCATCTTTCTCAGTAGGAACAGATTGCTTTTGCATATATTGCTACCTAGTTTCTCCTTCCCCCTAGCAATGTATGCATGTTCCTACAATCTCAAACAGACCTGGCACCATCCAACATCATATTTGCACTGGGCTAGTTGGTATAAATTAGGGTCTCATATTTTAATTTGCATTGTTTCATTACTAATTGCTTTAAGCATCTCCTCATATGTATTACATCATGTTATGTAATTAGTTTCCATGGAGGCCAGTTAGCTTCTGTAATGGCTAAAAATTATCTGTCCCTTTCTTGTGTTCATTTTTATATTGAGGTTTTTCTCTTCTTATTTTTTATTTATAGGAAGTTCTTGTGTAATCTAAATTTTAACTCCATTTAAACTTTGAAAATATTTTCTTCTACCCTTTTATCCCTGTATCTTAAGTAGGTGTTCTTCCCTGAACAAGACATGTTTAATTTTGATTAAATTCAATTCATATATTTGTTGTCTGCTCATTCTTTTTCGCAAAGTGATTCATGCTGTAGAAGTTTTGCTCAAAAGTCTTTCCATGCTTTGAGGTCACAAGATACCATCTCGATTTCTTTGGGTTAATTTTATAGTTTTATCATTTACATTTTGTTTTCTAGTCTATCTTAAGTATGCCAGTCACATGGCACTGAGTAGAGGCCTCCTTTTATTTTTCTCCATATAGTAAGTCAACTTGCTTATACATTTTAACTAAACCATCTCTCCTTTCTCTAATTTGTGACATTAATCTTCTTTACACTTCTTACACTTGGATTTGTCTCTGACCCTCCTATCTGTTCCAATGAAGATGATCTGTTCTTACTCCAAAACTATACTTAAAAATTAATTATGGTAGGGCTGAGGGTGAAGCTCATGCTGCCATACATGAGGATTTGGGTTTGATCACCAGCAGCAGAAAAATTAATTAATGCTTCATAGCATGACAAGATCCAGTAGGAGCGATTCCTTCACCTACTTTCACTCTTCATTTTTCAAGTTGATTGGTCATGGACTTTTATTTCTTCCTATAAATGTTATGAGAATTTAACCAAGTTTCTCAAAAAAAATCTAAGTGGAATTTTTATTACACTTGCATTTAATTTATAGTTTAATCTTTCTAGTATTGTGGAATCATTTGAGATTATGGACCATCTCTCCATTTTTGACACATCTATGCAGGGTTGCTTTTTTTTAAAAAAATGTTTTCTTCTTGTATTTTCATGTTGTCTTGGTTAAGTGAATCCCCAGATACTTTAGTTTTTGTTTCTGTGGTAAATGATATTTTACTTTTGACTATTTACTGTAAGAAATGTTATTCATTTTATAGGTTAATCTTTATCCATGTAACATTGCTAAGCTTATGTTACTGCTAATAATTTATTTCTGTTGATTTCTCTAGAAAGAGGGTTACATATTTTCAAATTACTGAGTTTCAGCTCTTTCATATCAATCCATTTGGTTGTTATTTTTTTCTTCTTTTCCAGCATTATCCAACCTCCAGTAGCAGTGGGGAGGCAAACGTTGATCTTATCCTTACGTTGAAGGAAGAGTATCTATACTTTCTCCATTACCTATAAGTATGTATTTGATGTGAACTTTTGGCATCTAGGGTATCAACTTAAAGAAGGTTTCTTGTTCTAGTTTCATGAGTTTGGTTTATTAAAAATAGGTATTGGTCTTTTAAAAAAATAGGAATTCATCATCAAAAGCTTTTTCTGCAAAGATAGAGGTATATTTATAGAACTCTTCATTAATGTAGGGAGTTAATACTTATTAATTTTTATATGAAGCTACCATTTTATCCCTTGAGAAAGACTTATTTGATTTTGATATATTATTGTTAAACTGTTGTGCTCAGCAACTATTTTATTCTCCAGTTATGCATCTACATTCATCAGTGAAATGAGCCTATAACTTTTTATAACTTCTGTCTGTGGAGTCAAGATTATACTCAATGCATAAATTTTCCTGTTTTGTGATACAACTGTGTAAGATAAATCTATTTCTTTAAAGGATGGTAAAATTCATCCGCGAGAGCAAGCTTGCAATCTTTTTGGAAGGCAGAGCTTTGGCCTCATTTTCCATTTGTTTAATATTTATTGAACTACTTCAGGTTCTTGATTCTTTTTCCCTGTACTCATTTTAAAATCTCATACTTTTCTATAAGTTTATTCATCTAGCTATAATTTCAAATTTAGTAGCGTGTAGCATTCATGTGCTCTTCTATGCCCATTTAATCATGGTGTTGTAAGTATTTCCGTTTCCATTTCATATTTTAAGTTTCTTCTTTTTTTAATTGCTAAATCTTTCCAGCATTTTTATTGGTTAATATTTTACTGGCTTCTGCATTTATTATAATAATTTCTTTTCTTTCTTATTTGTCCTATTATTCTTTTCCAACTTCTATCAGTAATTTTTTATTTTGTCTATTATTAACATTTTGTATTTCCTGGTAAATGGATTAAAGCTAAAATTTTTCCTTAAATTTTCATCTAGATCTCACCATTTTGATGTTTGGTTTTGCTATAGTTCTAACATTCCTTTATGGTTTTAACTCAAACATTATTTAATAGTATTATATTTGTCTTCAAACATGTGGTCATGGCTGGGGATTTAGCTCAGTGGCATAAGCGCCCGCCTGGCAAGTGCAAGGTTCTGAGTTCCAGCCCTGGTACCACACACAAAAAAAAATGTGGTTGTTTAGCACTATTTTTCTTATTAACTTCTGAACGTATTCACTAGTGGTTTGTTATCTGTGTTGGTTAAACTTAACTGCCAATGTGATTGGCTGGGGGTTCGCTAATGGATGAGTAAGGCACAATCTGAGTGTGTTTGAGTAGATCATGGAGGCATGAGCTCAGCACTCCATTTAGTCCTTAACTCCTTCCTCTTTGGTATTACTTCCCTTCTTTGTTTCCTGGACCCTGTAAAGTAGGCAGCTTTGCTATGTTTTACCCTTCTGTTATATATTCCTTGCTTAGAGCTAGCTAACCATGGACTGAATTCTCTGAAACAAAGAATCAAATAAACTTTCCCCCCCTTAAGTGGGAATATCAGGTATTTTATCCAGCAATGAAAAAGCCACAAAAACTTGGTACAAGAGGAGTGGGGTTGTTGCTATACACTTGACCTTGCAGTTCAGAAACCTTTGGCACTCTTTATGGGAGAAATTTGGAAAAATTGGGAAAGGTGGGCTAGAAAAAACCTAACATGCTATCAGCACAACTTGGTGTGTGGTTCCGTTCAGAACTCTGAAGAGTAGGATGATGATAGGAATGCAGACATTAAAGGTCAGGCTCATGGAGTTTCCAATGGGGACTCTATTGGGAATTGAGCTAGAAACCAATTACATTCTGGAAAATATCTTGTCTACCTTTTGCCCATGTCTTGAGACATTGTGGAAGGCAATTTTAAGGACTATGGACTATTTGATCTCATAGAGGAACTTTTAAGACAGTCTAATATTCAGACTGTGACACGGATGTTGCTGGCTACTTTTAGTCAGATCTACAGCAAGAATCAGGAACAAAAGCAGAGTTGACTAATGTGAAAAATTTACAGTCTGACCACAAAGGCCATGTTTGTAAAATTTGATCCAAGGACAGTGTGATTGCTGAAAAGATTTGTGCCACTAAAGAGAAGACAAAGTTTTACATGGAGACAATATGAAAAATGATTTGAGGGCATCTAAGGAATTGGCCATACACCATCCATCACAAACTCAAGAATGTAGAGGGTAAACTCCTTTGAAAGACTCTTCTTTGAGAAGTAAGTCCCAGGGCACCCTGTTCACCAGGGATGGTCTAAGAAAGTGTATCATGTTCAGCTGTCCAGGAATTCAGAGGGCACCGCAGCTTGGTCCCAAGGAATCTGGCTACTGGTCACACTGGAAGCTGACCTTGGCATCATTCATGTGATGCCAAGAATTGTGGGGTGTTATAGCTTATGTTTAGATGTCCCCCCAATGACCCATGTGCTCACTGGGCTTTTAGGAGGTGACTGGGTCATGAAGATGTGATACTTAACAGTGGATTAGTCCATTGATGATTTAGAAGGTGAAGATTGATTGGAGAAGGTGGGTCACTGGGGACACGACCTGGAAGGATGTATCTCTCTCCCTCTCTCCTTTATCTCTCTCTCTCTGTTTCACTGCCATGTCGTAAGATGTTTCTCCTCTCTAATGTCCCTCTACTATGCTGCCCCTCCTGGGAGCCAGCCAACTATAGACTAAAACCACTACAAACTACGAGGCAAAATAAATTTTATCTCCTTAGAGTTATGGGTGTCAGAGACTGTGTCTCACTTTGGTCTTATTCCTTGCTTTCCCCTTATTTCTCCCTTTTAGAAGGGAACTATTTTCCCTTTGCCTCAGTATGTTTAGCAGTGTTTTAACATCTTTTTTACTCTTCCAGGTGCTCACAGCTAAGAGTTTGCCTTAAATCTTAGAGGAGACTTGGACTTAGACTTTTCAGCAATGCTGAAACTGTGAGGGCTTTGACAGCTCTTAGAAATGGACTAAATACGTTTTGCACAGAAATGCACATAGGTCTTTTGGACACTGAGACACAATGTTCTGGTTTATGCCTGGATATTCCCCTGAAGTCTAATGTGCTCATGAGTTATGGTGTCACGTATTGTGTCTCAATGACAAGACAGTAAATAACATATGGAGTCAGGGAGACTCCCACCAAGTTCAAATTAAGATCTAGGAGGCAACATGTACTGGCAAGGGGAATGTATGAAGCCAGATGTACACTGAAGGGAATAAAACCAAAAGTACACTGGAGACCTCAAAAAGTCAAAGATGCCAAAATGTTGAATGTCTGCTAAGAAAGGACAGTGTGTGAAAGGCTAGGAGTAGTGAGTGGAACCGAGAGACAGTCTGCGTGAGCTGTGACTGACAAGACCACTGGAACTCACGTCTTACCACTATCTGTTCCAGAAGCCAGACATGGAGCTATATGGATTCTAATCTTTCTTCTGACTCTTTTCTGCTTTTCATTCCTTGTTTTGCCATGGTACCTTGGAATAATGTAATTTGATTTTTGATTGTTACATGTGCTCAGAGCTGAGAGTTTGCCTAGAGTCTCAGAGGGGAATGTGACTCGGACTTTCAGGCAATGCTGGAACTGATAAGACTTTAGTATGGGATTACTATGGTTTTTCTTGTGTGCTGGATATTTGCACTGGTAATTTTTGACCTTGTTTATTTGGAGGCTAAATATGGTTAAAGGAGATGAATTTGAATGTCAAACTGTCAAGGAGGTGAATGTCATAAGAAAATTTAATTTTCAGTTTTATTGGCTTGGGAGCCACATAGGGGATTTCTGGGTGTGTGGATGGTTTATGGAGATGTGACCTTGAATATTCTTACCTTGTTCCTGGCTTTTTCCTCTCTGACACGCTCCTTTGCTTGCTTTCTGTCTATTGTGCACTAAGCTTTGCCCTGCTGTATACTCTGCATGATTTTTCTGCCTTGGAGTCAGCTGACCATGAACTGAATTCCCTGAAACTGTGAGCCAAATAAATCTCTCCTCCTTTAAATTGTGGGTGTTAGGTATTTTGTCCAGCAATGGGAAAGCTGTTACCCAGTAGATGATCTGTTCTCATAAATCTTCTATGTGTGCTTAAAAAAAAATCTTTTTTGCTTATTTAATTTTATTGTTAGGTCTTTTATATTTCTGGGGTTTTTTTTGTCTGCTTGATCAATCTATTTACAATTGAAAGATAATACTCTCTGCTGTTTTTTCACTTATTACCTTGATCTATGTTTATCACGGGTAATTTTTTCTTTACATTATTTCCTTTATATATAGTGTCCATCATCTCGTCTTATATTTTTGCCTTAAATTCTTATTTTATAAGATATTAACATTGCTAACCTGGTTTTCTTTTAGTTATGATTACTTAATATATGTTTTCCTACCTACTTTTATTTATAATTTTCTGTATTTTTATCTTAAATCTTTTGGGGGGGAAAGACAATGTACCTCTAGTTGCATCATATTTTGCTTGTATTTAAATTTAATCTAAGATTTTCTTTTTGGTGATCCTAACACTTTTGCTGCTATATTAAAATTTAGCTCTTTTGTTTTATTTTCCATTTGCTTTATTCTTTAAATTTCTCTGTACCTAAATTCCATTGGATAGATCAAATGTTTTTTCTGTAAGATTAAAAATGATCCATTCCTGTTTTATTCTTCTAGTGACTCACCTTCCATTTTCATATTTACCGCAATTGTTTCCTTAAACTTATAACTGTCTGTATCACCTGCCTTCCTTCACTAGGGATCCACTATCCCCTTGGGCTTCCTCTACTTTCTACCCTACATTATATTAATAAAATTTCAGTCCTGTCTTATTGTGTAAATATGTTTCTTCTAATTTGTATATGTGAATTCTAATTTTTATAGCAATAGTAAATTTGCTTAAGATTTGTCATTACCCTTCTTTCTCATAACTCTTGCTTCATCATCTTGTGACCAAATAAATGCATTTGCCCCATTGGTGAGCACAGAGCTAAGAAGCACAACCAGGAAGTAAGAGTGAAGAAAGATTCAATAGCAACAAGTAAGGAGAGCACCCACCAGGGAGGACTCCTGAAACAGGTCTGTTGAAGCCAAACCAACAGGGATTTTTATTGGCAAGACTTTCACACGTTTTCATTGGAAAGACAGCGTCAGGTATAGAAGCAGGCACATTCCTGAGCATGGCGAGTTTGAGATCAAGCTCCTTTAGACACTGCTTGTTTGAAAATGTCAAACAGGATTGTCTCAGGGCAGAGAAGTTAGCATTCTAATGAGATTATAATTGAACAAGATTTACTCTAGATTACTACAGGGACTGAGTGGTTTTGGCTGATTTAAATTGGTTCTTTGGAAGGCTACATCTGAAACAAAGGAATACCGTGAAATGATGTTAGCAGTTATCTTTGGGGGCAGCAATATCTTACCCTTCAAGCTTGGGTGCTTCACCCTAAAACTTTCTGCCTACTCGCTAGCAATCTGGATTTATTTCTTCTCATGAAATGTGAGCTTTTAATGTGAGCCTTTTTGTGGCAAAATTTCTAAAGCTTTATATGTTCAGGAATATGCTTAGTATGTCCTTACATTTGATTAACAGATTGGTTGGAAAGAATTCTTTAATCCTTGAAAATATGTCTTCCCATTTCCTCCAAATACCATCTTTTCTTACACTTTTCTGTTTGCTTTAGATCTCTCTTTATATTCGTATTTCTCCGTTCTGTTTCTCTTAGCTTAATTTTTAAGATCTGTATTTTCTTTCTCCTCTTACTCTTTTCTGTCACATTCTAGAAAAGCCTTTCGAT
Organism: Hydrochoerus hydrochaeris; assembly: GCA_004027455.1. Taxonomy (NCBI): domain Eukaryota; kingdom Metazoa; phylum Chordata; class Mammalia; order Rodentia; family Hydrochaeridae; genus Hydrochoerus; species Hydrochoerus hydrochaeris. The sequence continues at coordinate 6,260 of PVLA01002564.1, read as the reverse complement.
CCTGTCTTCTAACTTATCAACTGCTCTTTAATTATATGTTATCCCATTTCTGTGTTTTATTTGCTTGCTTGCCTTGTTTAGGCCTACTCTGTCTACTTAGTTATTTTTTATGATTTAAAAGTTTTGTTAAGAGAGTCTTTATTTCTTTAGGTATATTTTTTAAAACATGGGATCTATTTTAACATAGTATTAAATATTTCTTTAGTTACATTTAGAATGTTTATGTCAAATACTTTTGCCAGATGGTGACTGTGCAGTTTGTCTATTTGTGCTTTGGTTTGAATGTGTCCCGATTTGGGGTATTGGAAACTTACTCCTCCAAATCCTACATTAATGGTCACAGGAGGTGATGCCCCAGCAAGATAACTGGGACTAAATGAGGCATGAGGGCACCCATGATGCAACTGGTGGCTTTATAAGGACCAAAGATTCAAACCAGCAAGCTTGCGTTGCCTCATGGAGTCTGCAGGGATCCCCACCAAAAGAAGCCCTCGAGAAGTGGTCCTTCAACCTTAGACTTCTCAGCCTCCAAAATTCTAAGAGAGAAATTTCTTTTCTTTATAAATTTCCTCATCTGCAATAATTCGTCACAGTGACAGAGAACAGTTTGTTAATTTATTTGGTACTCGTCTTACAGTAGTTATTTTGCTCGCCACCCTCTGTTTCTCTCTTCTTACTCTACCTGGGCCATGTCCTCTATTTTGTGCCACACACTGGAAAAGCCCGGGGGTAGTTTGGGCCGCTGATGGAGAGTCCCACATGCCCAGGTGTCCCATCTGATCATCTAAGCTGTTAACCTGGAGTGGCCAGCCAACTCTGGTCAGAGTTTCATAGTTAACCCTTCACACTAAGCAGTAGCGACAGGAGGCAGCCCCTCTCTTGAGTGTGTGGAGAGGGCAGAGGTGAAAGACCACTTGGGAGGCTAGCTGTTCGGTTGACAGTGCTTTCATCATTTCTGTGCTCTGCAGGGCTTTTTGTATTGCCCCAAATTTGCCCTGCAGACAGTTCTACCAGTAGTCCAGGGTCTGATCAGGGTGCTCTATACTGAAAGCACAGGCCACACTGTCATGAGGTTTCTCCGGGGACCATGCAGGGACAGCCCTCCCAATGCTTGCTTCTCTGTGATCAGTGTCTTTACTGCTGCCTCTGGATGCTTCACCCTGGGGTCACAGTGCCTCCACCTACACACAGCAAGCAGTTCAAGAGGATCTTCCCAGAAGATCTCTTACTGGGAGCTCTTGTTTTTCCCTTAGTTGTTGTTTTTGTTCCACAAATGTTTCTCAAATGTCCATCCCCCTCTTGCTTCTGTTTCTGCAGTGCTGATTAGCAAGCAGCCTGATCTAGTTGAGCATCTTGGTAGGAATCTAACATAATAAATATAATGTTTGTGTCTGATTAGCAAACAGAGCAGCAGATCCTTCCTGGTTTGTTCTGGATCTTGTTTTTAACAGGGTTTTCAACTGGTTACAAGTAGAACCCTGTCAAAAGGAGATTAAGAAAGTGAAAGGAATAGATTTCCCATTGTCTGCCCACTAAGTCCTGGATACTTGCTAAATATGTGAGATGGTTATGAAATTTACCCTATAAAATTTATTTCATATTGTTTATTCCTCTGAATCAGGGAAACCACTCTGGGGCTACTAGGCTAATTTTAAAAAGTCCACTTCAATGATGAAGGAGCTCACCCTTCCTTAGACCCTTGGAAATCCCTAGAGAAAGAATCTCCCGCAGCTTCAGAAGTGCGTGCATAAAAGGGTAACTGTTTATCTATCATTCTTTTGATGACTCTGTGGTCTGGATGCAGGCTGCTCAGCCATGTCTGTGCCAGGTACCAGCCCAGGGGATTTTCTCTGAAATTTGCAAAGCAGCAACTTTCATTGTACAATCTCCCTCCTCATACCACTTGGTGGGGCGGGGGACTAATAGAAGATGAACCCCACATTTACAAACCCCAGAGTGCGCATCCACTGGTCTTCTCCCTCCCAACTCCAAGCCCCGCCCTATATTGTCTGGGCTAAGAAACTCTTGCCTCTTCCTAGAAAATGGATTTGAAAGACAAAAGCTTTATGTTCCTCATGGGAGAGAGAGTGTAAAGCCAGCGAGAACTTTAAGAACACAATCCCATTAGCGAGACAATACGATGGTCTAATTAGCTTCCTGTTTTGACACTCGGTTTCCTTGTTTTATCTTTTTTCTTCTTTCTTTAAAATAAAATAATAATAATCAATAAACATTTTAGAAACTGAAAAGCACGATCGCACTGTTTTCCAAGGAGGATGCTGGCAGAGACTTGTGTCATACCTATAACCCCCTCAGGACAGCCCTGCAGGGTGGCTGCAGTGTCCACAGCAGTGTCCAGGCCTCCTCTGCTGGTTGGGAGTAGGGGGAGCTGAAAACTCTCACTGAGAATCCTTAACCAAGGTCAGAGCCTCCCCCTAAGGCAGCCAGCGACCCGCAGCTGGTAAACTGGTGGATTGCGGGCGGAGGTACCAAGGCCTGGCACAACTGTGGAACCCATCCATCCCTGTGAACTCGCTTTTGGACCTGATCATCACGACTGTTTTAGGCCTGCTTCCTCAGGAGTTGGTGCATTTGTTAAGAACAAATGCCATCTGCTGTCAGAGCACAGCTAATAACTCTCCTTTGGGAGCCTCCGCTATGACATGTTTGGCTCACTTTCCTCTCCTGCGTAAGTTTCCATGGAGCTGGGCCTAACACATTCCCACTTCACCCATGCAGAAACCGGGGCTTTGGGAGCTTAGTTAACTTGGTCCCAGAGAAAGCTTAGTATTTGATGATTAAATCGCTGACTCCCAAACCTTCAGATCCTTTTTGGTCTGAGTAATTCCTACCCTCATGTGGGCAGGGATACAGAATGATCTTAGATTCACGCCTACAGTCACTTCACACACACACACACACACACACACACACACACACACACACACCTTCTTCATACCAGGCCCTGGAAGATGATGGTGTGGGCTGACCTGTGGGGTTCTGAGCAGGAGCAGTCACTGGTAAGGCTCTGGGCACAGCTGCCCAGCCACTGTTCCCTGATGGTCCCTGGCTTCCACCTCTTCTTTCTCTCCCATTCCTGAAAATATCAGAACTGGGTTTCTGCTGTTCTTCAGTTTCCAAGGCAAAAAATCAGGAGTTGGTACATTTGTTAAGAACAAATGCCATCTGCTGTGAGAACACAGCTAATAACTCTTCTTCGGGAGCCTCCACCGTGTGTGTTTGGATCAGTCCCTCTGTCCTCTCCCTCCTTCTCATTCCCTCAGTAACCTGCCGTACACTGAAAGTTTGTCTAACCGCAAGCACAGCAGCCTGTATCAGGACCTTCTAAACAGGGCAAAACCACCCTGGGCCTGTCTGTTCAGAAAGATCCAACACAGCCCACCTGCACAGAGGGCCTGGCGCTGCGCACGGCAAGCGGCGGTGACCAGGAGCAGAAGAAGGAAACCATAAAGAAGCCCCCGCTGGCTTTCTAACCACTGCTTGCATGTACACAGCCTTATTGTTCATTTCATTAAGGGGCTCAGAATTACTGTGTGACTTTACTGCCGGCCCCCAAGACTGGCCCCCAGGCTTCGTGCTTTTCCTTACCAAAGTGCCAAGGGTGAGAACAGGTTCTGAGGCTGTGCTGTTGCTTTACAGGAGAGTCCACAGCCAGAGATGTCCTGACTGTTGAGGACACAGAACAGAGGCTCAGTCAGGGTCAGATGTTTGGAACTTGTGGTTCAGGCCTTGCTCCACAGGTTGGGTAAGGACCCACAGCTTAGAGTCACAGCCTCTGCTGTTGGCCACTGAGGTGAGAGCACCATTTGTCCTGCTTGGTCTGTTTCAAAATGTTGTGTTAAAATTTTAGAAGAGCAAACTAGGCATCATAGCATACACCTGTAATCCCAGCTGCTCGGCAGGCTGAGGCAGGAGTATCACAGGGCTCAACTACAGACTGGGCGATTTAACTAGACTGTGTTTCAGAATAAAATGGGCTGGGATACAGCTCAGTTGCAGAGTGCTTGTCTAGCACTCTAGGTTCTGTGAGGCTCTGGGTTCGCTATCCAGTAACACACACACACACACACACACACACACACACACACACGAGCACACACACATGGGCAGGAGTCGGGGAAGACACTTTGGAAACTGAGAGGACCCCACCAATGTCAGAAGCACTGAGGTGGGTGGTGCCCAGCCTGAGCGGGCTGAAGCAGCTGTGGCTTCTGTGATCCGTGGCTCCCCCTAGACTGTGCAGCCCCTGCTTAGCTGGCAGGTCCCCTTCCGGTGCTGTGGAGCTGGGTGGCTCCTCCCTGCTCCCTGGGTGCTCACCACCCCAGGGAATTCAGCAGGACACCTCTGAGTCCGGTCACAAGCCAGGCCCTGTGTCAGAGCTGGGAACACGATGGTGAGGAGAAAATTAATTTACAAGTTGTCACTGAGCTTGTCAAAGCTAGGGAGGAAGACTAACACTCATGGCCAAGTTAGACAAATAAGTTATAAATGTACTAAGTGCCCAGACCATGAGGGAATGTTTTCTTGAGAACATGTAATGCAGGGACCTGAGCTACGAGGCTTCCCTAAGAAGAGGTGACTGAGTGAGGCTGATGGAGGAGCAGGCAATGGAGAAAAGCATGTGTCCAGGCAGAGAGGACAGCATGTGGCAAAGGCTAAAGGCGGGAGGGAGACTTGACCTTGCGGGATCTGAATGAAGGCTGGTGTGGGTAGAAAGGGAGACTGACAAGGTATGCTGTGTGTTCCATATGGAATAATGCGGTCTTTCCAGCATTTAAGGTAGTCACATGGGGAGCTGGGGATTTAGCTCAGCGGCATAAGCGCCTGCCTTGTAAGCCTGAGGTCCTGAGTTCAATCCTTGGTACCAAAAATAAAATAAAATAAAAAATAAAGTAGTCGCAGGAAATAATCAGATTTGCATTTTGAAAACTCTCTATTGGCTGCTGCAGAGAACAAATTAGAAAGAGACAGTGAAGGGAACATGGATTTTTTTGAAGAGTGGTCAGGAAGACATGCTGGTAGATTTACATTCAGCGAAGGGAGAAGGAAGTATCAAGGGATATGGGTGGACTTTGGCTTCATCACTGGTCATAAGATGAAGAAGACCATGAAGCCTAGGGAAAGACATTGGCTATAATGAGATGTACTTAAGAGACATGTAGAGACATCAAGGTGCTTAGAGACATTTCAGTCATGTAGTTAGCAAAGAGGTAGTCAGGCATCAGTGACCAGAGCACTGGCTAGAAATCTTACTTGTGACGGAGGTAGTTACCAAAGCCTGGGGCATGGCCAAGTTCACCCAGGAAGTTATAGGGCGGGAGGAGAGAGGCCAGGAAGGCTGGAGGAACCCTGGCTGGGTGAAGAAGAACCGGACAAAGATCAAAGTGGAGCTTCCAGAGGGCCAGGGACCTGAGCTACATCTTGTAACTGCTGGAAAGTTTCATAAGACTTTCACTTGCGGCCATGTGGACTAAGAGGGGTCAATTTATTCTCCTGCCCCAAACAACTATGAAAACAGACCAGCTAAGTGAAACCATGGTTTTCAGACATGAAAAAAAAAAGAAGAAAAATATTTGACGGAGTTGTGGAATGGATATAGCCAACAGCTTAGAGTTTCCAGACTCCAGACAGAGAAGGAGAACAGAGCAGAGCCTGATGGTCTTCCTGGGTGGAGGCGACAGAAGTAAGAGTTTGAGAGAACATTTTATTCTTTCCCTCCTCTTCTTCCAGAAAGCTTGAAGTACTCTGACATCTGTGTCTCACACTGGGGAGGGAGCTGGGGCAGACGATTTGGAACCAGCTGCTAATAGCGTGGTGAGCAGGTAAAAAAGAGGGCACTTGGTGGGCTGCCTTGATGGGAGACATGTCAAAGGGCAAAAAGGGGGTCTGCCTTTGCACGGTGGTGAGTGGGCCGGAAGGAAGGGATAGCACAGGCTGAGGATGTACAAAGCCTTCAGAACATCCCGGGTGTGGGCTCAGGCTGGCTCCTCCTCTCCTGGTTCAGGTTTGCCTTTGGAGAAATCTGCCTACAAGTTCAGTGCCATACCTACCTTTGTTAACTCCATAATAAGAAGCAGCTGACAGAAGCCCACCTAGCAGGCTTGGAAGCCCCACTCTGCAGAAGAGACATGGGTGCCTACTCAATGTTTATCCTCCAAATCTCAGTAGCATATTTTAGTTCATGCAGTCTTCAAGCTGCTTCCTTCACTGAAGGCTGCACATCCAGGCATGCTTCCGAG